>QRDG01001574.1:411971-599875 GCA_012064385.1 Puccinellia tenuiflora
CACACATATTTTGCTTGGTCTTTGGTGCGTATAGGTAACAAGAGCTACATGGTGACTTCCATTTCAACGTCAAGCCATCTATCTCCTTCACATGATGAGGACGTGCTAGCGTCGAGGACGACGCTTTTCGAAGGAGGGGGAGATGATGTAGCCCAACCCACGACAACACCATGTCAAGCACTCAACATACGACAAGCCACCAAGGACTCCAAAGGGTGGCAAGGAACTCCATGGACTCCAATCAACTAAGGCATACGCGTGGATGAGGAGAAGGAAGCGTCATGGACAAGGAGAGGAAGAAGGAGGCGAAGACAGGCAGGCCGGCCTCCAGCCCGGCCTAGGCCGGCCTCCAGCCCGGCCTAGGCCGGCCCCCAGACGGCACCCCACTAGCCGGCCGGCCCTCCCAGCCGGCCTAGGCCGGCCCAGGCCGGCACTCAACCAGAGCCGGCCGGCCTCCCAGCCGGCCCAGGCCGGCCCCAGGCCGGCACCCCTCCAGACGACGCCGGCCTCCAGGCCGGGCCCCCTCCAGACGCCGCCGGCCTCCAGGCCGGCCCCCAGGCCGGACCCCCACCTTTCAGCCCCTTTTGTACAAGACTATAAATAGCTTTCCCCCTTTTCCATTTGAGGTAGAGAAGAATGAACTAGAGTTGAGCGTTGCTCCTTCCCGTGATGGGTTCCTCCGAGGAGGATGATGAATCTCTTGTTGTAGCTACTCTTTCACTTAGGTGTCTCTAGTAGTGCAAACCAATCTTTCACTGCGGTGATTCTATTGGATCGGTGGACCGGCCGGTAAGAGAAATCGGTTTCATTAAGCGTGTTGTTGACTTGGGTTTTGGGATCCGGAGGCTGCTCCGTTGGGGGTTTGTTGCCGGGTGATTCTCCCTTGTAGGCTTCGCGAGTTATCCCCACGATTTGCCCTTTTTCCCCCGTTTCCCCTCCGTGTTCATCGTGTTCTTCGTGTTCATCCACTTTTCCCCCTCAAATCCGTGAAGATCGGGCCAACCCCCTACATCACAAAAGCAACAAACGGAGCGAGGACTCGGGAATGCATAGTTTGTTAGCTTTAAACAAGAAACCCTTGTGCAAGTAGAAATCATTGCATCCTTTGTCAATTGTGCACTTTGCGAATATAGGACCAAAGAAAGAATCGGATGTATAAAGTTCCTTAAGGTCATCAACGCCCAAAACATTGATTTCAAGTTGGGTGAGTAAAATCGTTTTGCGGGAGAGAGAGCCGTGACTATATTGTCCTTGCCTTTCTTGTACTTCACAATGTAAGGAAAAGATTCGATGAATTCAACCCATTTGGCATGCCTCTTGTTTAAGTGGGCCTGGGTTTTCAAATACTTCAAAGACTCATGGTCGGAATGAATGACAAACTCTTTTGGCCAAGGGTAGTGTTGCCAAACTTCCAAGACACGGACTAAGGCATATAATTCCTTGTCGTAAATTGGGTAGTTTAGGCGAGCACCATCTAGTTTCTCACTATAGTAGGCTACGGGACGTCTACATTGCATGAGAACGCCACCGATGCCAAGGCCACTAGCATCACATTCAAGTTCAAAAGTTTTCGAGAAATCCGACAAAGCAAGTAAAGGAGCTTCGGTCAATCTCTTCTTGAGTTCATTGAAAGCCGATTCTTGAGCATTGCCCCAAATGAAGGGTACATTCTTCCTGGTAAGCTCATTCAATGGGCAAGCAATTGTCCTAAAATCTTTCACAAATCGATGGTAAAACCCAAACAAACCAAGTGCGCTATGAAGTTGAGCAAGATTAGTCGGCGGTGGCCAATTGGTGATTGCCTCAATCTTAGAGGTGTCAACTTCAATCCCTTTGGAAGAAACCACATAACCCAAAAACACAAGCTTATCAGTGCAAAAGGTACATTTCTTGAGGTTGGCAAAGAGCGAAGCATTACGAAGGGCCAACAAAACTTGCTTCACATGGTCGACATGTTCATGTAAGGATTTGCTATAAACAAGGATGTCATCAAAATAGACAACCACAAACTTGCCAATGAAAGGGTGCAAGACATGATTCATAAGACGCATAAAAGTTGAAGGAGCATTGGAAAGACCAAAGGGCATCACAAGCCATTCCTAAAGACCAAGTTTAGTTTTGAAAGCCGTTTTCCATTCATTGCCTTCATGCATACGAATTTGGTGATAGCCACTTTTCAAATCAATCTTGGAGAAGATAGTGGCACCACTAAGCTCATCTAACATGTCATCAAGGTGGGGTATGGGATGTCAGTATCTCATCGTGATATTGTTGATGGGACGACAATCCGTGCACATGCGTAATGTGTCGTCTTGCTTGGGGACGAGGATGACCGGAACGGTGCACGGACTCAAGCTTTCACGAACATGTCCCTTGGCGAGGAGTTCTTGAATTTGGCGTTCAATCTCCTTTGTCTCCTCGGGGTTGGTGTGGTATGGCGCTCTATTCGGTAGAGGGGCACCGGGAATGAAATCGATGCGATGCTCGATTCCATGTAGGGGAGGGAGTCCTTGAGGGAGCTCATCCGAAAAACATCTTCGAATTCTGCAAAATAGACAACATAGGCGGAGGAACTTGGGTTAAGTCGTTAGTATCCTTGCCATCTCCTTTGCATAGGAGCACGAAGTGGAAAGTGGATGGGTTGCTCTCACTTCCCTCATCTCACTTTTGGTGGCTAATAAGAGACTCACTCTTTTCCCTTTCTCACTCATATTTGGCTTTTGGCGCTCACTCACGTGAATGTGGTTCGCTCTCTCACCACTCAACTCACTAGAGGATTGTTTTTCTTGCGCTCTCACAAGTGTCTTGGCATTGTCGGCAATAATTTGGCTTGGAGTCATTGGGCGGAGCACTAGGATCTTATTGTTCCATTTGAAGCTATAGTAGTTGGTGCGCCCATCATGAGCAATGGCCTTGTCAAATTGCCAAGGACGACCAAGAAGTAAGTGGCAAACCGACATTGGAACCACATCACAATCCACCGTGTCCTCGTAAGAGCTAATCTTGAAGGATACTTGAACCGTGTGTTAAATCTTCACGGTGCCGAAGTCACTAAGCCATTGCACATGGTAAGGATTTGGGTGCTTCTTGTACGTCAAGTTGAGTTTCTCGCATAGCTCCTTGCTTGCTACGTTGTGACAACTCCCACCATCGATGATTACCTTGATTGATTTACCGTGATGCCGGCCTTGGTTTGAAAACAATTTGCATCGTTGAGCATCATCACCATGGGTGTTTGTAGTCAAAACTCGAGTGACAACTATTGTGGGGTTGGGATCACCATCACAATAGATGTAGGTATCGTCTTCATCCAAGCTTTGCATCGTGGCCACCTTGTTCAATGCGTGGGTACTCGTCTTCGCTCATAGACTCATAGTCTCCATTGTCATTGACGATCATCACCTTCTTGTTGGTACACTCAAATGACTTGGTCCTTGCCCTCCACACTTGTAGCAAGTGATATATGACTTGGCGGCTTGGGGTGAGGGCGTCGTCTTCTGATGGTTGTTGGAGATTGAGGTGTAGCACCTTTGACATTGCCTGAGCGTGGACTTGAACCATGGGTGTGTTGAGGATGAAGCTTTTGCGACAAAGAAGGACTGGCCTTGACGTATGAGCTCTTCCGCGACTTGGCGCTCCGTCTTCATGGCTTGATGCACTAGCTCGACGAGGTTCTCATAGGGTTGGAATTCCACTATCTTCTTTATGGGGTACGTGAGGCCGTTCAAGAAACGTGACATTGATTGTTTCTCGGATTCAACAATGTGTGCGCGGGAGAGAGTTGACTCCATCTCCTTTTAGTACTCGTCAACCGTCTTGAGGCCTTGTTTGAGCTCTTGCAACTTCTTGTACAAATCGCGCGCATAGTGATGTGGCACAAAGCGCTTGTGCATTTCCATCTCATGTCATTCCATGTGTCAATTGGGTCTTCGAAGGAGGCTTGGAGTTGTTCCACCATAGTTGCGCATAGCCTTCGAGTTCGAGGGAGGCGAGGTCAACCCGTTTGTCTTGAGGCACCTTGTATACGCGAAATAGTTTGGAGACCTTGGATTCCCATGCAATGCAGTCCTCGGGGTCATTGGTTCCATGGAACTTTGGGATGACGAGCTTGGGGGGGTTGAAGCGTGGCTTGCACTCCTCCTCATCATCATCATCATCATCATGGTGGCGATGGCGGTCTCGGTGGCGATGCCTTGGCTGATGGCGTGGAACATAATCCTCATCGTCTTCAAGATCAACATGATTGTTTTCCAATGGCACTCGACGGGCTCGATGTGGAGGTAGGTCATGACGATGATGTCGATTGTCTTCATTGTGGTGTGGGGCATCCAAGTTTGGGATTGGTATTTCTTGACGATGGCGATCTTGATGGTGTTGGGGTCCACGTTCGCTTGAGGGTGAGGCACGTCTTGACGATGTCGGTCTTGGTGTTGTTGAGGATCCATGTTCGCTTGTCGATGAGGCATTTCTTGGCGATGGCGTTCTTGACGATGGCGATGTCCTTGATCATGCTCACTCCGTGCGTGGCTTCTTGCGGTGGAGTGGTGAGAACTTCGTGAGCTTGACCTTGAAGAGCGACTATGATCTCGGTCGAGGAGCTTGCTCATGGAATCTTGGATTTGAGTGAAACGCTCATTGTTTTCACGTTGCGAGGCTTGATGGCGCTCCTCATAGCGGCGTAAGTTGTCGTCGATGTACCTCTTGAGCGCCTCCTCTTGCTTGCTCATGCCGAAGTCTGTTCTTCCCTAGCCATGATAAGAAAACACAAGTGATATGTGAATATGTGGTGGCTAATAACCGCTCTTACCTTTGGTTGATAGTATTGGACAAGTGGACTCGCCTTCCGAGACAAAGGTATCACAAGAGTAAGAGTTGGTTGATTAGCAATCCAAAAGCGACTCACACACACACTTATGAGGAGCTTAGGTATGGCAAAGTGGCAAGAAATCGAAACGAAGCAAACGATAAAGCTATTGCAACAAGTGGAGGATAACCACAAAGATCAAGAGGCAAAAGAGACTAACCACACAATCCAAGAAACAGAGAAAACTCACACGTGGAGACAAACGTGGATGGTGCGACTATAGGGATGAGCAACTTGGACCTAACGAAGACTAAGCTCGTGCCGCACCACCGCTCGAAGGACAACTAGCTCAAGTGTATAGGATGGAGCATCCGATTTGCACAAGTGGACCCATTTCTCTATTGGAACGTTGATGTGGTAAAGAGGACTATGATCATGGCTCGGCCTTTCTATTTCTCTTTTTTTTGAATCTTTTCTACTTCTCTTTTTGCTTTATGCTTTTGCCCGAGTCGAGTCCGCTACACGTTGATGCTCGCAAGATTATGATATGCCTACTTGGTGTCACACTAGTGTAATGCTCACACTTTGACGAACTAGCTCCTAGGAAAAANTTGTATATATATGTTCTTTTGTGGGTTCCATTGAGAACTGTTGTAATGTTATCACAATTCCACCCGCATAACGTGTGTGTTGCGACGTGCACGTTATGCTTGGTGGGCGTTGTAGGATTGTTATTATGCGGATTTGGCGGAACGCTCAAATCTACATAGTACCGATCCAGGGGGCGTTACATAACACTTCCTTGAGCCTTCTTCTCATTGGCAACCGGGCTGGCGTGCGCTGCTGGGGGACAAACTGAATCCCACGGGCTTGACCTTGGGCAGAAAGAGCCGCCGAGGATTCTTCAGGGTTGAAGCCTAGCCCCGGGTACCGCAGATAATCCACATCGGCCTTGGCCTTTTTCTTCCGCGCCATCCTTGGCGCAGGACTTGGCGACGTGGTCGAGGCAGACCTTTCTGATGAACCTGAGGTCGATGCAAACCCTGTCGATGAACCTGAGGCCGACGCGGACCTTGTCGGAGAACCTGGCAACGAGGTCGATGCAGACCCTATCGGTGAACCTGAGGACGACGCGGACCTTGTCGGAGAACCTGGCGACGAGGTTGATGCAGACCCTGTCGATGAACCTGAGGTCGACGCAGACCTTGATCAAGATCTCGATGAAGATCTCGAAGCCGATGGAGACGAATCCAGCACTTGCGCCCCCTACCTGGCGTGCCAGATGTCGTGTCTTGGATAACGGACACCGAGAGAAAAGGATATGATGTAGGGGGTTGGCCTGATCTTCACGGATTTGAGGGGGAAACGAGGATGAACGCGAAGAAAACGATGAACACGAGGTGGAAATCGGGGGGAAATCGTGGGCAAACAAGAGGATAACTAGCAAAACCTGCAGAGATCTCCACCCAACAACAACCCTCACAAGAGAAGCCTTTGGATCGAAGAATCAAAGCCAATCTTACTCTTAATGAAACCGATTGCTCTTACCGGCCGGTCCACCGGTCCAATAGAATCACCGCAGTGAAAGACTGGGATGCACTACTAGAGACACCTCAGCGAAAGAGTAGCAACAACAAGATCCATCCTCACAGAGGAACCCTAGCAATGAGGGAGGATGAGCATAGCTCTCAAGTCTCAGATTCAGTCTGACCCTAGAATGAGGAAAGGAGGTGCTATTTATAGTCTAGTACAAAACAGGGCAGAAATGCAGGTAACTAGCCTGAGGGCCGGCCTAGGCCGGCTGGGAGGCCGGCCGGCGTTGGGGGGTGGCCGGCCTGGGGGCCGGCCTAGGCCGGCTGGGAGGCCGGCTGGCGCTGGGAGGGTGACCGGCCTGGGGGCCGGCCTAGGCCGGCTGGGAGGCCAGCTAGCTCCGGTGGGGGACCGGCCTGGGCCGGCTGGGAGGCCGGCTGGCTCAGGTGGGTGACCGACCTGGGCCGGCTGGGAGGCCGGCTGTCTCTGGTGGGCGGCCGGCCTGGGGGCCGGCCTAGGCCGGGCTGGAGGCCGGCCAGGCAGTCTTCGCCTCCTTCTTCCTCTCCTTGACCATCTTTTGGGGTCTTCTTTTGGTCATCTTCTCCTTCGTCTTGGACCTCCTCTTGGTCATCTTCCCAACTCCATTGTGGGTCGTCATCAAGGTGGACCCTGAGTATGCACAAGGTACCCACTTGAGGTAGCAAGCCATCCATGGAGAAATTGAATTGATTCGAGGATAGGAGTGAGTTCACCTTATCTTGCATAGCCTTTGCTCTTGATCTTGTTATTGGGCCCGTAGGCGTGTTGGCCATGGTGTTGTCCACACGTGGGGCTACATCATCTCCCCCCCCCCTTGGGAAAGAGTCGTCCTCGACTCGTTATCTTCCACATCACTTGCCTCTCCATGGTACAGCGATAGGTCGGAGATGTTGAAGGTATCATCCACCACGTACTTGGATTGGGGAATGTCTACCTTGTATGCGTTGTCGTTGATGCGCTTGAGGATCTTGAAGGGGCCATCTCCCCGTGGTGACAGCTTAGACTTGCACTCATTTGGGAACCGGTCCTTTCGTAAGTGTAGCCACACAAGGTCACCTTCTTTGAACACCAATTGTTTCTTGGAATTGTTGATCTTGGTTGCATGGCTTGTGTTGTACGCCTCGAGCGTGTCGCGAGTTGATTCATGATGTTGCTTGATGAAGTCGGCACGCTTCTCGAAGTCCATATCGACGCGGTCATGAAGAGGAAGCGGGAGGATGTCTAGGGCGGTGTTGGGGTTGAACCCATAGACAATCTCAAAGGGACTCCGGTTCGTTGCACGGTGTGTCGCATGATTGTAGGCGAACTCGGCATGTGGGATGCATTCTTCCCAATTCTTCAAGTTTGGCTTGATCAAGACGCGGAGTAGTGTTGAGAGGCTTCGATTCACCACTTCGGTTTGGCCATCGGTTTGTGGGTGGTAAGCGGTGGAGAAGAGTAGCTTGACACCCAGCTTGGCCATCAATGCCTTCCAAAAGTAGCTTGTGAACTTGACATCGCGGTCCGAAACAATGGTCTTCGGCAATCCATGAAGACGAACGATTTCCCTAAAGAACAAAGTTGCAATGTGTGAAGCATCGTTTGTCTTGTTGCAAGGAATAAAGTGTGCCATTTTGGAGAAGCGATCGACAACAACAAATATTGAATCTTTGCCATTTTTTGTTCGAGGTAAACCTAATACGAAATCCATGCTAATGTCGGACCAAGGTGTGTGTGGTATTGGTAAAGGCATATAAAGACCATGGGAGTTTAAAGTGGACTTAGCTTTGAGACAAGTTGGGCAACGGCGCACCAAGCGCTCCACATCACGCGTCATCCGTGGCCAAAAGTAGTGTGTAGATAACATGGCAAGCGTCTTGTCACGGCCAAAGTGTCCCATGAGGCCCCTCCATGTGATTCCTTCAAANCTTGTTGCAAGGAATAAAGTGTGCCATTTTGGAGAAGCGATCGACAACAACAAATATGGAATCTTTGCCATTTTTTGTTCGAGGTAAACCTAATACAAAATCCATGCTAATGTCGGACCAAGAGGTGTGTGGTATTGGTAAAGGCATATAAAGACCATGGGAGTTTAAAGTGGACTTAGCTTTGAGACAAGTTGGGCAACGGCGCACCAAGCGCTCCACATCACGCGTCATCCGTGGCCAAAAGTAGTGTGTAGATAACATGGCAAGCGTCTTGTCACGGCCAAAGTGTCCCATGAGGCCCCCTCCATGTGATTCCTTCAAAAGCAACAAACGGAGCGAGGACTCGGGAATGCATAGTTTGTTAGCCTTAAACAAGAAACCCTTGTGCAAGTAGAAATCATTGCATCCTTTGTCAATTGTGCACTTTTTAATATAGGACCAAAGAAAGAATCGGATGTATAAAGTTCCTTAAGGTCATCAAGGCCCAAAACATTGATTTCAAGTTGGGTGAGTAAAATCGTCTTGCGGGAGAGAGCATCCGCGACTATATTGTCCTTGCCTTTCTTGTACTTCACAACGTAAGGAAAAGATTCGATGAATTCAACCCATTTGGCATGCCTCTTGTTTAAGTGGGCCTGGGTTTTCAAATACTTCAAAGACTCATGGTCGGAATGAATGACAAACTCTTTTGGCCAAAGGTAGTGTTGCCAAACTTCCAAGACACGGACTAAGGCATATAATTCCTTGTCGTAAATTGGGTAGTTTAGGCGAGCACCATCTAGTTTCTCGCTATAGTAGGCTACGGGATGTCCACATTGCATGAGAACGCCACCGATGCCAAGGCCACTAGCATCACATTCAAGTTCAAAAGTTTTCGAGAAATCCGGCAAAGCAAGTAAAGGAGCTTCGGTCAATCTCTTCTTGAGTTCATTGAAAGCCGATTCTTGAGCATTGCCCCAAATGAAGGGTACATTCTTTTTGGTAAGCTCATTCAAAGGGCAAGCAATTGTGCTAAAATCTTTCACAAATCGACGGTAAAACCCAAACAAACCAAGTGCGCTACGAAGTTGAGCAAGATTAGTCGGCGGTGGCCAATTGGTGATTGCCTCAATCTTAGAGGTGTCCAACTTCAATCCCTTTGAAGAAACCACATAACCCAAAACACAAGCTTGTCGGTGCAAAGGTGCATTTCTTGAGGTTGGCAAAGAGCGAAGCATTATGAGGGCCAACAAAACTTGCTTCACATGGTCGACATGTTCATGCAAGGATTTGCTATAAACAAGGATGTCATCAAATAGACAACCACAAACTTGCCAATGAAAGTGCGCAAGACGTGATTCATAAGACGCATAAAAGTTGAAGGAGCATTGGAAAGACCAAAGGGCATCACAAGCCATTCATAAAGACCAAAGTTTTCGTTTTCCATTCATCTCCTTCATGCATACGAATTTGGTGATAGCCACTTTTCAAATCAATCTTGAGAAAATAGTGGCACCACTAAGCTCATCTAACATGTCATCAAGTCGTGGAATGGGTGTCGATACCTCACCGTTATATTGTTGATGGGACGACAATCCATGCACATGCGCAATGTGTCGTCTTGCTTGGGGACGAGGATGACCGGAACGGCGCACGGACTCAAGCTTTCACGAACATGTCCCTTGGCGAGGAGTTCTTGAATTTGGCGCTCAATCTCTTTGTCTCCTCGGGGTTGGTGCGGTAAGGGCTCTATTAGTAGGGGCCGGGAATGAGATCGATGCGATGCTCGATTCCACGTAGGGAGGGAGTCCTTGAGGGAGCTCATCCGGAAAGACATCTTCGAATTCCTGCAAAATAGACAACATAGTGGAGGAACTTTTGTTAAGTCGTTAGTATCTTGCCATCTCCTTTGCATAAGAGCACGAAGTGGAAAGTGGATGGGTTTTCTCACTTCCCTCATCTCACTTTTGGTGGCTAAAAGACTACTCGGGCTCACTCTTTTCCCTTTCTCACTCATATTTGGCTTGTGGCTCTCACTCACGTGGTTGTGGGTCTCTCTCACCACTCAACTCACTAGAGGATTGTTTTTGCACTCTCAAGAGTCTTGGCATTATCGGCAATAATTTGGCTTGGAGTCATTGGGCGGAGCACTAGGATCTTATTGTTCCATTTGAAGCTATAGTAGTTGGTGCGCCCATCATGAGTGACGGCCTTGTCAAATTGCCAAGGACGACCAAGGAGTAAGTGGCAAACCGACATTGGAACCACATCACAATCCACCGTGTCCTCGTAAGAGCCAATCTTGAAGGATACTTGAACCGTGTGTTGAATCTTCACGGTGCCGGAGTCACTAAGCCATTGCACATGGTAAGGATTTGGGTGCTTCTTGTACGTCAAGTTGAGTTTCTCGCATAGCTCCTTGCTTGCCAAGTTGTGACAACTCCCACCATCGATGATTACCTTGATTGATTTACCGTTGATGCCGGCCTTTGTTTGAAACAAGTTGCATCGTTGAGCATCATCACCGTGGGTGTTTGTAGTCAAAACTCGAGTGACAACTAGTGTGGGGTTGGGATCACCATCACAATAGATGTAGGTATCGTCTTCATCCAAGCTTTGCATCGTGGCCACCTTGTTCAATGCGTGGTACTCGTCTTCGCTCATAGACTCATAGTCTCCATTGTCATTGACGATCATCACCTTCTTGTTGGTACACTCAAACGACTTGTGTCCTTGCCCTCCACACTTGTAGCAAGTGATATATGACTTGGCGGCTTGGGGTGAGGGCGCCGTCTTCTTGATGGTTGTTGGAGATTGAGGTGTAGCACCTTTGACATTGCCTTGAGCGTGGACTTGAACCATGGGTTGTGTTGAGGATGAGCTTTTGCGGCAAAGAAGGACTTGGCCTTGACGTACTTGAGCTCTTCCGCGACTTGGCGCTCGGCCTTCATGGCTTGATGCACTAGCTCGACGAGGTTCTCATAGGGTTGGAATTCCACTATCTTCTTTATGGGGTACGTGAGGCCGTTCAAGAAACGTGCCATTGATTGTTCCTCGGATTCAACAATGTGTGCGCGGGAGAGAGTTGACTCCATCTCCTTGTAGTACTCGTCAACCGTCTTGAGGCCTTGTTTGAGCTCTTGCAACTTCTTGTACAAATCGCGCGCATAGTGATGTGGCACAAAGCGCTTGTGCATTTCCATCTTCATGTCATTCCATGTGTCAATTGGGTCTTCGAAGGAGGCTTGGAGTTGTTCCCGCCATAGTTGCGCATAGCCTTCGAGTTCGAGGGAGGCGAAGTCAAACCCGTTTGTATTAGGCACCTTGTATACGCGAAATAGTTTCGAGACCTTGGATGCCCATGCGATGTAGTCCTCGGGTCGTTGGTGCCATGGAACTTTGGGATGACGAGCTTGGGGGGGGGGGTGAAGCGTGGCTTTGCGCTCCTCATCATCATCATCATGGGGGCGATGGCGGTCTCGGTGGCGATGCCTTGGGTTGATGCATGGAAACATATCCTCATCGTCTTCAAGATCAACCATGATTGTTTTCCAATGGCACTCGGCGGGGCTCGATGTGGAGGTAGGTCATGACGATGATGTCGATTGTCTTCATTGTGGTGTGGAGCGTCCAAGTTAGCATTGGGATTGGTATTCTTGATGATGGCGATCTTGATGATGTTGGGGGTCCATGTTCGCTTGTCTATGAGGCATTTCTTGACGATGGCGTGCTTGACAATGGCGATGTCCTTGAGCATGCTCACTCCATGCGTGGCTTCTTGCGGTGGAGTGGTGAGAACTTCGTGAGCTTGACCTTGAAGAGCGACTGTAATCTCGTCGAGGAGCTTGCTCATGGAATCTGGATTTGAGTGAATGCTCATTGTTTTCACGTTACGCGGCTTGATGGCGCTCCTCATAGCGGCGTAAGTTGTCGTCGATGTACCTCTTGAGCGCCTCTTCTTGCTTGCTCATGCCGGCGTCTTGTTCTTCCTAGCCATGATAAGAAAACACAAGTGATATGTGGAATATGTGGTGGCTAATAACCGCTCTTACCTTTGGTTGATAGTATTGGACAAGTGGACTCGCCTTCCGAGACAAAGGTATCACAAGAGTAGAGTTGGTTGATTAGTAATCCAAAAGTGACTCACACACACACTAATGAGGAGCTTAGGTATGGCAAAGTGGCAAGAAATCGAAACGAAGCAAATGATAAAGCTATTGCAACAAGTGGAGGATAACCACAAAGATCAAGAGGCAAAAGAGACTAACCACACAATCCAAGAAACAGATAAAACTCACACGTGGAGACAAACGTGGATGGTGCGACTATAGGGATGAGCAACTTGGACCTAATGAAGACTAAGCTTGTGCCGCACCACCGCTCGAAGGACAACTAGCTCAAGTGTATAGGATGGAGCACCGATTTGCACAAGTGGACCCATTTCTCTATTGGAACGTTGATGTGGTAAAGAGGACTAGGATCACGGCTCGGCTTTTTCTATTTTCTCTTTTTTTTTATCTTTCTATTTCTCTTTTTGCTTTATGCTTTTTGCCCGAGTCGAGTCCGCTACACATTGATGCTCGCAAGATTAATGATATGCCTACTTGGTGTCATACTAGTGCAATGCTCACACTTTGACGAACTAGCTCCTAGGAAAAAGTTTCGCGAAAATGAAAGGGATGAGTCGAAAGCTATACCTTTGGTTGCGTCGAGGTAGCAGGAAATTGCTCCGTGAAATCTTCAATCCGACGAATTTTGGGCGAAATTGGCACAAGGAAACACTAAAGGAAGGTGGGGAAAGGTCTTAAGCACTAGATCCGTGGATCAAAACCACAAATCGCTCACCAAATTGAGAGAATGAACGAAATCCATATGGGCTATTTTTTTTGTGAATTTTTGAAATTGGTATGGGAAAGAAAAAATTTGGTGGAAAATGGCTAATAAAAGGTGGAAACACGATCCAAATCCGTGGAAACCCTTGCTCTTGATACCATATGATGTAGGGGGTTGGCCCGATCTTCACGGATTTGCGGAGGAAACGCGAAGAACACGATGAACACAAGGCGGGAATCGGGGGAAATCATGGGCAAATAAAGAAGATAACTAGCAAAAACCTGCAGAGATCTCCACCCAACAACAACCCTCACAAGAGAAGCCTTTGGATCGAAGAATCAAAGCCAATCTTACTCTTAATGAAACCGATTGCTCTTACCGGCCGGTCCACCGATCCAATAGAATCACCACAGTGAAAGATTGGTTTGCACTACTAGAGACAGCTAAGTGAAAGAGTAGCAACAACAAGATCCATCCTCAAAGAGGAACCCTAGCACAGAGAGATGAGGAGCATGGCTCACAAGTCTCAATTTCAGTCTAACCCTAGAAAGAGGAAAGGAAGCGCTATTTATAGTCTAGTACAAACAGGGCAGAAATGCGGGTAACCGGCCTGAGGGCCGGCCTAGGCCGGCTGGGAGGCCGGCCGGCGCTGGGGGGTGGCCGGCCTGGGGGCCGGCCTAGGCCGGCTGGCGCTGGAGGGGTGACCGGCCTGGGCCGGCTGGGAGGCCGGCTGGCTCAGGTGGGTGACCGGCCTGGTGGCCGGCCTGGGCCGGCTGGGAGGCCGGCTGTCTCTGGTGGGTGGCCGGCCTGGGGGCCGGCCTAGGCCAGGCTGGAGGCCGGCCAGCCAGTCTTCGCTTCCTTCTTCCTCTCCTTGACCATCTTTTGGGTCTTCTTTGGTCATCTTCTCCTTCGTCTTGGACCTCCTCTTGGTCATCTTCCCGACTCCATTGTGGGTCGTCATCAAGGTGGATCCTGAGTATGCACAAGGTACCCACTTGAGGTAGCAAGCCATCCATGGAGAAATTGAATTGATTCGAGGATAGGAGTGAGTTCACCTTATCTTGCATAGCCTTTGCTCTTGATCTTGTTATCGGGCCCGTAGGCGTGTTGGCCATGGTGTTGTCCACACGTGGGGCTACATCAATAATTGCATTGTGAATCTGACATGCATAATCCAAACCGATGGATTTCTGATATTAGTTTGAATCTTGATTAGGAGGTAATCTTCGAACTCAGGGGCTGTATGCTTGAGCTCAAATTAGAGTACCCTGAAAGTCCTATTTTGTAGGGAATCGTGAGCTTTACTAATTAGGCAATAATGTTTTTACAATCATCCGCGATAAGAGCTGACACCCAGGTCGGTGCTGACTCGCATAAAACGCCAAAAGACTCACACTTGCCTAACTGCACGAACTATGTGCTAATCTATTACACTCAGGATCAACTTTGCAGATAAAAATGTATGGGTGAAGTCTCAGTAGTTTCTAGATCTGAAGATACACCTGTGGGATGATTTATCAACCAATTTGAAGCCACAACTTGCACCACCCAGCTGCAGTCTGTTTCAATGGTCGCAGACCAACATTGTCGTCAATGACATGCTTGAGGCCGTCAAGGCAGGCAAGAGCTTTGGCATGCTCTGCACTCTCGCACCTTGGGATATACTGCCATCCGGATAGTTTCACAACACATGTGTTATCACGTATAATCAGCCCCAATCCCGCCTTCGTACTCTCACCCTAAAAGTCCTACTCTGTTAGATCATAAATTTCATTATCACACTCACCCTGTAGAATCATGTTGTGTGTGATCATGTGTAGTCATCACCTCCCACATTGTGTCCACATCCCATGTTCTAGCAGGGTGTGGAACAGTAGTTAAATGAGCTTGAAACACATCAAATGGTTGCTTCACATTTTTCTACAACTCTTTTTTTTTATAAAGAGATTATTTCGTTACCTCATGAATTGGGGATTGTTTTCACAAATGTAGACCACTAGGATAAATACCATCAGCTAGTACCCCTTGTTGTATCCTTTACCATTGATCTCACAGTTGCATTTCGGATTATTGTATTTCACGAGCCTCAGAACACCGGACAACGTATTCAAACATGTTGATATCACCATGGGATCCTATCATGATGAAAAAAGATGGTCAAATCCAGAGATAATGGGATGCTACAGATTGAAGTAAGATTGTACGCTCTTCAACGTGCCCTAATTTATATTGACAAGCAAATGAACAATTCTTTCATAGATCAACCGGGGTGGCGGGGTGTCCTCTAACCCCGCCAAGATAACATAGGTTGCAAACTGGTCAAATTCACAAAACAGCAAAGATGTTTAATGTAAATTAGTCCACCATTTTTGAATAATGCCCCATTCGATCTTCAATTTACTGAAGAATAACATGCAATTTATGTGAACGTCAGAAACAAAAACAACATTCATCTGCTGAAATAGAAACCCATCGAAGCACCAGTGTATCATCTACCAGATTTCACTAACACGGATGTGTGTGACACTGGTGTATGATATGTGATCCAACAAGATGGCCACCCCCATGTCTTACAGGAGCAAGACAATTGTTCTTAGAAACATGGGTCTTTCCACTTTTCAAAAAGAGTACAGCGTTGTGCTCATGGCTATCGAGAATGGCACCCTTACTTACATCACATAGAATTCTTGATCCCCACACTGATCATAAGAGTCTTGTACATCTGGCAGGTTGACCAAATATTGACAATCGTTTGTCAGCAAAAGGATTTCACCAAATTACTAGGCCTGCAGTTAACATCATCTTCTTGAAAGGCCTAAAAATATGGCTGCAGATGCTCTTTCCTAGAAATATTACACTGACACGTACCCTCTTTTGACATGCTATCAGCACCTGTCGAGCAATCTGGTTAGATGACATCAAATAAAGCTATCAGACGACCAAACACTAGGCTAGCAAATGGATTGGTAAATTACATCAAACACTAGACAAAAGGCAGGTTTATCTTCACAACAATATTTTATATTTCAGAGGCATCATTTGGTTAGGAGGTTCCTCTGATATACATAACAAGATCATGATGGCAATCCATGCTAGTAAAATTGCAGGACATTCGGGTTTTCCAGGAACATATAGCAAGATCAGAACACACTTTGCTTGGCCCAACATGAAGCAACAAATTGAGGCATTTGTCCAATCTTGTCTGATCTGCCGACAAGCCAAACCTAATTGGGTCAAATACTTCCTCGTGATGCTCTTATTCATCACATCTTTCAAGTGACACAACTTCGCAAAATCCTTCGCTCAGGTACACAAGCTTCTGTTTTAATCCACCATGTTTGACTGAAATACATGTTGCTCTTATCAGGGTCGTCGCCTGGCGTTGGCGTCGTGGGTCTCACACCCAGTTTGAGGTGCAATGATCTGACCCGTGGGCTTGGACATCATCTGGGAGGATGAACAAGATCTTCGACATCAATTCCGGTCATAGTTAGTTTGGGGGCAAGCCGATACTGAAGGAGGAGGGGATGCTAGCAGCCACACCACACCAACGACTACACACAAAGACGTGGGTATAGTTCTATGCCAGGACCCACCGCCCAAAAGAGTTTTGCAGCCCAACCGAACATACATGGACGAAGTCAACCAAGTGAGATGGGGACGATCCTCATGATCACAGGGGAAGTGGCATAATTCATCATCTCTGCTCAAAATATATAGTTACTAGCTATTTTTTCTTAGTTCAAACTCTTGTGATTCTCCAAATCATATACTACAACTGAATCACCTTGTTGTGTGAGAAAATTGTGTGCTAACACGTGGTGCTACAATCGATGACGCGGAGGACCAACATGGACGCAAACTAGTTGTTGGAGAGCACATATAAATAAAGAGGCTGTATGCATCTTTTCGATGCAGAGGTTGGGATACTTACCCATTTCGAAAAAAAAGTTGTTGGACAGCAGATGGATGGGTTGCCTTCCCCTTCTAGGAGGAGCGCATCAGCACACGGTGGCTGATCCGATGAGAGAAATTGGCGAGGATGCGGCCATGCGGGGCGAAGAAAATGCGAGAGAATATGGCAGTTGTTTGTTGCACACCTGCACGGGCGATGTCTTGCAGCGTGGACGGAAATCTCATACGGGAAAAAGAAAAATAAATCACGCATTTGTTTGCATACCAGAATAATCTAAGATAGCATCAAAATACTATTACAGTAGCAATTGATCTTTTCATATTGTAGGTGAAGCAGAATCATCCGTATAGACTATAGTAAAAGCTGGGAAAAGGAAAGCTTCCCACGGGATCGTACTTTTGGGCACGGAGAGGGAGGGTTGTTGTAACAGACACGATCATTCGGTAATGCAGATCCGTCAAATGAATCCCGAAGACCCAAAATCTCAATGGAAGAATGGTTCATTCTTCGTTGCGATAGCCAATAGGATGCTGACGTCTACAGCGGCTATAGCCGTCCGCCGCCGCTGGAGGTGACAGGGGGCCACTACGAGTACACACACGCCTGGGGTACTGAGACCGGGCTGTGGTGCCTCCCAATGGTGGCCCATTGACGGGACGCCTGTCGACACGCTCGCAACTGCTGCTACGGGACAAGATGCAAGATATCTTAGAGGGCAGTAGAGGGTAGATGTGGTATTGTGATCACCGAAATCAGTAGAAGAAGAAAAATCCTTCAAGCTATTGGAGTTCAAGCATGCGATGAGAGAGGCGAACTGGGAGGCACATGACATTCCTAGGAGCTCATTATGCCTTGATCTAGGACGACACCTATGTCTCGTCCAACCACCGGACTTTGTAAATGTACCTATTATTATTACTAATAAAGTCATGTGTTTCTGCTAAAAAAAGGGTGAGGCAGAAAGCAAATGCGCGGGAAGCCTCGTCCGCTTTTTTCCGTGCCACGGTCTAACATGGCGGGAACGCAATTCGTTGAAATTCTAGCGAGCTTTGAACAAAATGTAAATAAAACCCCTAATTTAGACACTAGTTCTATTCGTCTTCAGAGACGTAGATGATGTCGGTGTTCGAAAATATTTCAGTTGCTTGTATAGAATGGCCAAAAATCACAAATGGTCATAATTATGAAAAAAACGGACAAGGTCAGATCGAATGTGTCGCCATAGGGTGCCATGGCTAGAAAAGAGTGACGTACAAGGGCCAAACGCCTATCCGTCTCTCCACCCAAACGGATCAAAGCAGACATAGTCGGTGTCTGTTTTGGGTCACTCCATTGGAGTTACCATAATGTTTTGTTACCTATTTCAAAATTACGGTGTCTTCAATTTGTGTGTACTCTCATCAACAGTCACTCTAATCAAATGATACATTATGATTAGCTAAAACCAAATTTAAAAAAATATCCATTGAAAGACACCACCGGACAGTTACTTAAACTGGTAAAATTTATAAAGGAAAATCATTTTCACAACCCTGCGCATGTGTAAACTACCACATGTATTATTATCACGTTATGAAACGCTAATCATCTAATCGTAAAAAATAAAAGAAAAAATCTAATCATCCGCCTCGCCACCAAAAAGGTGTGGTCGAGAAAGACAAAACGATATTTTGTTTTTCTTTGCTTTCTTGCACTCGTCTTGATTAAAAATCGTACTGAGAAGCTACACCTACCAACCACACCACGCGGCAGGTGGCACCATCCCCTCTACATAGAGAGCACGGACCCATCAACGCAATGGAGAACGCCTTTGTGCTCTCTCTCACACACATGTGCCTCTCTGCTTCCATATTCTTGAGAGGGAGATCAGGACTGTGGCGGTGGCGTGTCAGTTCGCCGCTACCATGAGCAACGAGGCCACCGCTTCGCCTGTGTCATGGGTGATCCTGGCCAGTGCGGCTGCAATTCTGCCGACGTCTCTCCCGGCACCGACATCTCAGTCCCGCTGGAGGCCCCACCTCACATGACCTCCCTCAGGATTTCTCCGCACCTGTTCCCCACGAAGAGTTCATACCCACTACCACTTTCCCCAAAGTGTTGGCAGATGACATCTTCAGGCTAATCCTCCTGCAGGCCGAGCAGGGCGCGGCTACTGGCCCTATTGCCGCCGATCGTCCCGGCAGCGGCCATGTGGCGAGGTCAGTCTCCTTCGTTCCAGCGTACTTCATCCTTGACACCAAGACTGCAACCACCTACGCCATCCCCAACCCCGAGTTCATCCAGAGCGCCGACCACGTAGAAGCTATTCCTTCGCTCGCATGCCTCAGGTGTGTCTACAACAAAATTTCTGAAGTGGAACTAAAAAGGAGCTTGGTCTTCTGTTGCTCTCTCATAGCTATTCAGGCCCATCTTTAGCTTAGTCTAGATGTTGATTCAACCTTGTGCTTGTATTGCACTTGAAATTTAGAAATTTGGTTGTATTAGCTAGCTCATATCTTATTGGAGAAAAAGTCCTAATCAAAGTAGTCTGGTAAGTTATTAATTAATCATCTCCAGTGTTGCAAATCTCCCTGACTAGACCCTATAATTATATATATCATCTGGATGTACAGTTGGCTCTTTTATTTTACAATGAATCAACTTCTAATATACCCTGTAACCATACCATCTGTGTCCACACATGGGCCGGGGACTGTTAGTGAACTTGTTTGTAGCTACTGCTAATATTAGTTGAATGCCTTGTGTAACTTGAGTTATCGTAGTTGTGAGTTGCACGGCCAAGAAGTATAGTCTGTACAGTCTCTATCCGCGCCACGGAGTGTAGATGCAGTAGCGTTTGATAGTCTGTTTTTTGTGTGCTTGCAAGTAGGTCCATGTCAGCTGATCTCCTGCATACATTGGAAGAGTACCTACCAGTTGTTCAACGAATGGAAAAATATGGTAGCTCACAAATTATAATCTGTATATCTTGATGCATCCTTGCTCTGAATCTATTGAACAAACCTAGACAACTTATGTTCCCATTATGGTTGTTCAAGTTCTTACAGGGTTGGAGGACAAGATACAGTTTGTATGGATTAATCAGGCAGATGATGTAGAGGTTTGCATGCCCCACCTATTATTCAATCCAGGGACACATACATCTTGGATTTTCTTCACTTACTAAGTATTTCTGTTGGCTGTAGACGACATTGGCCAGTGCCTAGAATGAAGTGTTGGTTCTGCACATGACGGCGATGACGCGGCAGATGATGTAGAAGTTTGCATGCCCCACCTGTAATTCAATCCAGGGACACATACATCTTTGATTTTCTTCACTGACTAAGTATTTCTGTTGGCAGCAGAAGACATTGGCCAGTGCCTAGAATCAGGTGTTGTTGGTTCTGCACATGATGGCGATGACGCGTTTGTCCCAACTGAATTCCCTGCTCCTCCCCAAGACTTCGCTCGAGGGATACATCGCCAAAGAATCGGAAGGTCCGTCTTTCCACCGCGTATAACCAAGCTCCATTAATTCTCATTCTTTCTATCCTACAGAATCATAAAGAAGTTATTGTTACAGTTTTCTGATTTTTTTTAGAGAAACATAGAGCTTTGGTCGAGGTATTACTCAAGGAAGACGGGTACCTGTAGTATGTTATGCAGCATATTGTCCTAGGATGTCGCCTGAGAAGAGGTGGTCTACTTGTTCTCACATCGTCAGCTTCCGTTTTTTTCTTCGGTTATTGTTCATGACGACTGCCCTTTCCTGTAGGAAAAGGTCTTCTTGTGGACCTGCTTGAAGGGGTCCTGACTCCTGAGAGCTACCAGAGTGCTAGCCCTCGCCAAGAAATTACCCGCATTGCTTTCATTTTTTTCCTTCCTATATATTCTTGTTTGACTATTACTATCTGAAAAGAAAGATCACATGATTCATCGTGGTGCAAGTTGAGATGCCGGCTTTGATGTATAATCCATTTTGACATGTACTTATGAAGCGTTCAAGTGTACATCTAAATTAAGCAGCCTTCTAATTATTTTGTAACCTACGGTTTCACTAAACTATCCTAGGCTTATTTAGAGATTACTCCAAAATGGTAATTTGTCAGATAACACTTTGGTTGGTGTGAAAACATGCACAACAATGGGATACCACTACAGGAATGACGTTCTACGCCGACGGCCAGCGGCTACGTCGACGGCTTTTTGTCGGGGCCGTCGGCATAGAGCCCGCGGATGCCAGCCCTCCGACTTGGCCGTCGGTGTAGAAAAAGACCTCGGCGTATCCAGGCTACGCCGACGGCCACCCTCGGAATATAAAAAGCCCTCGGCGTAGGCCTCTTTACGCCGACGGCATTGCCCTCGGCATAGATATTTGGTCTATGCCGACGGCATTGCCCTCGGCATAGCTCTATTTTGATCTATGGCTACTCACCGTTTTAATCATAACTTTTGCATTTGAAGTCGGATTTTGATGTTCTTTAGCTCGTTTCGAAGAGCATAAGGAGATCTACGCCGACGGCTTTTAATACGCCGACGGCAAATATGTCTACGCCGAAGCCATATTACGCCGACGGACGTACGTCGAGGGCAGCCGTCGGCGTAGCTTGTGCCGACGGCCTTTCTTCCTATGCCGACGACTTAAAGCCGTCGGCGTACCGCCTGTTTCCCGTAGTGTACCACGCATCTTATTGGCTGCACATCATCATGGTTCACCTGGTGCTGGTGCTGGACAGGTACATAATAGACATTGAAGGCTGCTCACAAGAGAGAGAGAAGGAGAAGTAGCAGCAATATGATAGTGCTGTTGGGAATGTTATTTCCAAGATTGATAGTGAACCTCTGAATTGTAAATGAAGGATGTTTCAAGAGATGACAAGCTAATTCTAGAATAAATTTGAGGAATGTCATTTATGAGATCATAGTTGATCCAGATAGAAGAGGAGAGGTTGTACAATTGATTGTCATGTCAACTATTCGTAAGGGGGCGAAGTGGTTCTAGGGCACATGATACTGTAATGAGATGCACGTTCATTGCACTGCTTGTGGCCATCCGTTAGAGATGTATGGTATTGTGAAGGAACGCTTTCGTCGCAGATGGAGAACTATCAAAGCACAAATATAGTAAACAACTCACGACACTTAATTCGCATCAAAGGTAGTATTATAGATGTTGATATTTTTTCTATAAATTTGGTAAGGAGAGAATATATGTGAGTTTCACATTCATGTTTATATGTGCACACTAGTAGAAAACAGGGCTTTCGTCCAGAGGCTCTGCCACCTTTAGTCCCGGTCTCCTTACGAACCGGGACTAATGGGAGCATTAGTCCCGGTTCAAACTGCCAGAACGCCGGCAGGCTTTAGTCCCGGTTCGTAAGGAACCTTTAGTCCCGGTTCGTGACACAAACTGGGACTAAAGTTTGCGAACAGGTCGGGACAGAACGATAACCTTTAGTCCCGGTTCGTATTACAAACCGGGACTAAAGATGGACTTTTAGTCCCGGTTAAAGATACAAACCGGAACTAAAGGTTTTTTTTTTACTTTGGAAAAATTTCAAATTCCATGTCGACGTCGACGAAGCGGGGGTGACGTCTTTAGTCCCGGTGCGTATCACAAACCGGGACTAAAGATATTTTTAGTCCCGGTTCCGGTGCGTATCACAAACCGGGACTAAAGATATTTTAGTCCCGGTTGGAGATACCAACCGGGATTAAAGGTTTTTTCTATTTTTGCCGGAAATTCAAATTCAAATTTAAGTTTTTTGTCAAATTCAAATATGTTTTGGACATATCAAAAACCGGGACTAAAGATATTTTTAGTCCTGGCCAACCGGGACTAAGGTTTTTTTATTTTTACCGGAAATTCAAATTCAAATTTAAGTTTTTTGTCGGAAATTCAAATTATTTTAATTTTTTTAATTTTTTCGAATTAATAATTTATTTCTACACATAGATTAGTATTAATGAATTATTGTTGTTTATGTTAATATAGATTTGGAATTCAAAAAATAATAGCATGTGCCATCGTGCAGGAAGATTTAAGTTTTTTTGTCGGAAATTCAAATTATTTTATTTTTTTGGAATTAATAATTGATTTCTGTATAAAGATTAGTATTACTTCATCATTGTTGTTTATGTTAATATAGATTTGGAATTCAAAAAATAATATCATGTCTCGTCAAAGTGTAAGGGATAATAAGATTGATAGCGTAGTATTATCAAGATGTACTCAATGCAATTATGGAAACTAGTTGGGAAGGAACTCAAAAGTTAAGCGTGCTGGAGGTGGAGCAGTGTGAGGATGGGTGACCGATCGGGAAGTCTGCCTACAAGTGTGAGGATAGGTGGAGCAGTGTGAAATTCGGGGTGATTCGAGATTAAACTGATAAATAATTCAAAGATTAGAAATATATCAAAAAAAAATTCAAAAAAATTCAAAAAAAATCGAAAAAAATATAACTTTAGCTGGTTGGTAACACCAACCGGGATTAAAAGATCCTCCAGCCCAGCGACCAATCGCGCCCAAGTGGAGTGTCCTTTAGTCCCGGTTCGTAACAAACCGGGACTAAAAGGGGGCCTTTAATCCCGATTTGGTAGTCCCGGTTGGAAAACCGGGACTAAAAGCCCTTCCAAACCGGGACTAAAGACCCATTTTCTACCAGTGGCAGGAAATAATAAATTTATGTCATGGCAACGTACGGGCACTCAGCTAATTAATACTAGTTGTGCGTGATTAGGCTTTATTAGTGAGCACTCGCAGTCATAGGACGAGCCCGCGGGCTCATCGAGCCACAGCGAGTGTACTCCACACGTCACACAAACTTATTTTTTTGTCCATGAAAACTCGCATGTAAACACTGGACATGGAGGAGGAGGACAAGGTACCATCACAAATTCACAATCACGCCAAAGATGGCAAATAATCAGCACTACTGGAGTTTAATTAGCTTTAGCACAATCGGAAAAGACAGACATTAAATTCCTCGTCACTACGTTTGCTTGTTCGCCCCCATGTCCACCAACATGCAGCAGTAATTCTTCCTCATATCCATGGGCAGTGCCATGAGAGATTGGTACCAGCGGGGATCGTCGCAGGCGAGAACGCCGTAGGCACTCAGCATCTCATCACGATTCAACCCAGGTATGTCCCGCAGGGCATCCAAGATCTCCTGATCAGGAGTAGCTATCCAGTCTGTGGCCGGCGGCGCTTCTTCGATGACGCCTGTCGTGGCCGCCCGAAGCATCACAATGTCTTTGCGGGGCCGCCATTCATTTGCTGGTGGCGCCTGGTTGCGACTACCCGGAGTGTTGAAGTAGCTCGAGACCTGGCTGGGAAGGACTGGTTCGCGGAAATAGTGTTGCTCACTGCCAGTGGTGCTGATGGGCGCGGATCCGACCAGCGACTTTGTTCTCGTGTCGATCATGACCACCCACGTCGTCTTGCTTTCGCCGGAGCGGGGGAGGTGCCAGTGCTCGGACACCAGGAAGCAGACGACGTCGGGGTCGTCCATGCTCACCAGGGGCACATCGATGGGGACGCGAGGGAGACACTGGTAGGCGTCGAGAGCGCCCAGAGCTCGCCGGAGTCAACCACCCCATCCTTCTCCCACCCCATGCCATCGGCCTGCGTCGACCTCAGGGTCCAGGTGGTGACGGTGAAGGCGTGGTGGGAAAGCGCGCACGTGGTGACCGCAGGGCCTCCGCAGCAGCAGCGGGGCGTGACCAGGACGAACTTCACGGCCGCGCCGCCATCGGTGGCGCACAGGTTTCTGGAGGACTCGAGGCCGCCCCGGTCGTTGCGTGAGCGGCGGAGAGGATCCACTGGGAGAGGCACGAACCTCAGCCCGGGGCTCTCCCCGTAAACATCCAAGAAGACGACGCCTTTGTGCAGGTCGACCCAGTAGAAGAACCGGTCGGCGACGGGGATTACCTTGTCGGTCACAAACCTGTCGAAAGAAACCTCGCCTTGGACCGGAAGACGCTCGGTCTTCCACTGCAACTTCTTGGACCGGAGTTCGTGGAACTCGGCATCCACCCGCTTTACCATACCGCCATCATCAGATTCGTCGTCAATAATGTTCATCTTCAGATTCGTCGCCACCACAAACGCCCCGTTGCCAAGGCGCATGATCCCCGTGCTCCTCTTATCTATGTAACGAGGAGGGAGAAGCGACAACGACGGCAACTGGTGGTCGGTGCCGTTGCCGGCCCTGTAGACGAAGTAGTCGCTCGTGCCCTGATCAATATTGTACCGCTGACTATTTCTCATGAACATACGGACAAGGACGGAGCCGCCGTGTGCCGCGAGGACGTCGTGGTACGTCGCCACCCTGGCCGACAAGCCGTCGTCCAGAGTCATGTCCAGGTGCGACACTGCTGGGGGAGCGGCGAGGCGGAGGGAGGCGCGGACGGGGTGGCCGTTGGAGGTGCGAGCGTGCGCCATCGTCTTGGCATCGGTGCCGATCGGGCAGGGGTTCGCCTGCGACTCCCGATGACGTTTGTTGACTAGGATCATCACCCAGCGAGGGTAGCCGTCGGCGGCGGCGCGGGCCATCGGGTCGGAGGAATAGGAAGGCTCAGAGATCTCCTTGTGGCAGCGATTGGAGGATTATAGATCTCTGTTACGTAACAAATCACAGCATCCACGTGTGCAAATGGTTTTACTGCATGTTATTTGCGCCGTCCGATCTTTGTTCGATCCCCGGTTGTGCTATCTAGGTTTAGGCAAAATATATACCCAAAGTCAATTCTGACGAAGAGATTAATAAGATGTGTCACGGGTAGAGAAATTCGCCCCTGTTGTGATAGATTTAGGGAAGGATTCAGAACCATCTTTATTTTAAATTTTGTTTTGTTTTTGCAATAACAACCCTTTTTAGTTATAGTCGAACTGTTGCTATATTTTGGTCGCTGCGCTTCTTCTGAATGTGTCTATGCAGGTGAAGCATTGAAATGATTAAACCTTTTTTATGACTTGAATAAGTAATCACTTGCAATGCTAGGCACGTACAAACAACATGTTAATTAAATATATGGAAATTTTAGTTTATTTCTTGCTATGGAAATAAGCAAGCAACTGAACATTTGCCTATACCCGCGAATGTGCCCTCACTGCCGGTTGGAATCTAGATCGGTTTAATGGTGACTATCACTTATTCTGTATGTTTTATCTCATATCTCAACCCTCTAACCCAACGTGGTCCCCACGTAATTAAACAAGAAATCTGATAACCCAGCCCACGTGTCTCCACTTATGGACAGATCGTTGCAAAACTACTGCACATGTACACGCATTAATTAGATTTCAAAATTCAAAATGTCGTAACTTTTGTGTCAAGTGCCGGAATTTCGATCCGTTTGCACTTTTGAAATTCTGATGACAAGTTCTTTAAAACTATATCTCATTTGGACATGTTTCGACAAAAAAAAATTGAAGCAACTTTTACACTCGACAAAGCAAGTTCGGCGCGCAACGAAGCAACTTTGTGCACGATGAAAAAAAGTAGATTCTAAGCAATTTTACAACAGCATTGGGCAACTTCATAAGAAGTAAAGCAACTTCGCATGAACAATTGGTTAGTTATGTAGTAGTTGCTTTTCGAAAATAATTATAACGTGTCACAATTTTTTTACAACAACGGTAAGCAACTCTATAAAAACTAAACTCAACTTCTGTACGATGCGAAACAACTTTTGTGTACAATGAGGCAACTTGATATCAACGGTAAGCAACTACGAGGCGACGCAACTTTGGTGTGAGATAACGCAAATCCATAACAACGGAAAGCTACTCCACAACAACTAAAAACAACTTTGATACGAGGAAGCAACTTCACAACATCGGTAAGCAACTCCACAACAATTAAAATCAAATTTGGTACGAGGTAAAGCAACTTTCATGTGCAATTAAGAAACTTTAATTAGGTTTAGCAGTGTGAAACTTCTGAACAACTAAAAGCAACTTAGCACCTTCATAATATCGGTAGACAACTTCACAAACATTAGTAGACAACTTTCATATCGTTAATAGAAATCTAGTACAACAAAGTATTGTTTTGTCGCTCACCAAAATTGCTTTGTCCCGCAACAAAGTTGCTTCGTCGCGCATCAAAGTTGCTCCATCGCTCGCCAAAAGTTGCTCTGTCGCGCACTAAAGTGTTTTTGTCACGCACCAAAGTTGCTTTGTCGCGCACAAAAGTTATTTTGTCGCTCATCAAAGTTGCTCAGTCGCGCACCAAAGTTCTTCCGTCGCTCATCGAAGTTGCTTCAACGCCCAACAAAGTTGCTTCGGCGTGCATCAAAGTTGCTCCGTCGCTCGCCAAAAGTTGTTCCGTCGCGCACCAAAGTTCTTTCGTTGCTCATCGAAATTGCTTCAACGCCCAACAAAGTTGCTTTGGCGTGCATCAAAGTTGCTCCGTCGCCAAAAGTTTCTTAGTCGTTCACCGAAGTTGTTTCGTCCCTCGTCGAAATTGCTTCACCACACACCAAAGTTGCTTCGTCGCGTCAAAGTTGCTCCGTCGCTCGCCAAATTAAAGTTGTTTCGTCATGGTGTTTAAAACAATTTTGTAAACAAGAGTAGACAAACTTACGATAAATGTTGGCAATTTAGCTACAACTAAAAGCAACTTTCACAGTGGCGGTAGACAATTCTAAAATATAAACTGCAAAGTAATAGTTGGTCTGAGGGCTGATTCAAAAATAATCGTGAGTTACACTGTGTTAGTGTAAAATCCAATAGCTTTGCTGCATAGTAAAACAATCCTAAAGGCATAAGATTGCTCTTGTGTGTATATGATCAGAAGTTGGAGGACGGAAGTGTAAAAATTCCAAAGTGATAATATTTCTCCAATCTTTCTCCCCACCCGTGCGGTTCATCCTGGCAAATCGGAATGGAGGCCGCCGCCGTCACGCCTATGGCGTACTGGCAGACTGGTTGCAGTCTCGTCGGGTCTGTAGCATGCCGGCCGCCGGCGCGTTGGGCTGGAATTAGTCGTCCGCCACGCTGGAGCCGAGGGCCATAGCCTTGTCGGGGCTGGGGCTCTCACCGCCTCGAGCAACAATCGCTCGGAGCCGACAGCCGCGAGGGCGCCGTTCTACGCTGCCGCCACACCGCGCTGGACTGCGGTCGCTCGGAGCTGGCCGCCGTCCGCCGGTGCCGCTCCCCTCGGCCTCCTACTTCGGCGCAATGACCACCCGAAGCTGGCCGCGTTCCTCCCAACGTCTGGAGATGGCCTCATTCTTCGAGGCAAGCCTGACGCCGCCGTGCACCGGATGACCTGCCCGCCAAGCCGGAGGCCACCTCGACCATGACTACCAGCACCAGCATCAACGCCGCGTTGTCGTCGGCCACGCCGCACAATTCACGGTTGCCGCGGCCGGCGGAAATCACGGCCCTGACGGTGTTCAGCGGGGCGGTCGCCGTCGCCTTCGTAGCAACATGGAGGCCGGCGGCGCAATCTGGAGGACGGGGCGGGGCACGTCGGGAGCCAGGCCAGCAGCAGGAAGAGCGGCTGGGAGCAAGGTGACGGCCGGAAGCAGGGCCATGGTGGGGCACGCCGCACGCAGGCGTCGGTGGATGGGGAGAGTTCAGGATCTGTGACCACAAAAGTGGGCGCTATTTCTGCGAAATAACGCAGCTGCACTTTTAAGCATTTGGGCCAAAATAAATAAAGCTAGGCGAAAATATCATCCATTTATGATGAGCTACCAAAACTGCTATTGGAGTAGTTGGAGACCTTGACGGAATTAAAGAAAGGCGTGACCATTTTTAATTTTTTTTAGAGCTAGGCGCGTGACCTTGACTAGATCGATCCGAGATTTTCCCCCACAGAACGGCCGGCTCCCCATACAAAGGTCCGTGCTGATGAGCACTCCTGCTGCTTGGGTAGTTGGAGACCTCGCTGGGAAGGAAGGCATGGCCATGGAACATGCTGTCGACGGAGGCCAAGTCGTCGTCGTCGTCACGGAGGGCCAGCCGCGACCTGCGCGTTTTCTCTTCTTTGAAGTAGCGGGTCATCGAACGCACCGCCCTACGCCTGGTGTCGACCTCGACCAGCCACACCGTGTGGTCGGCGTCGGCACCGATGCTTGCGTCGTGGCGTCCCGCGCTCACCAGGAAGAAGAGGCCGTCGGGGTCGTCCATGCTCACGACGGGGTACTCCGGCGGCACGTGCGGGAGGCGCTCGTAGCCGGAGAAGGCCCACAGGTCGGCGGCGCGGAACTCGCCGTCCTTCTCCCACTCCATGCCGCCGTCCCGCCGCGCACTATTGTTCAGGGTCCAGACGGTGAGGGTGAAGACGAACACCGGGCCGCGGTCGACGCTCGCAAACCTGAGCTTGCCGCCGTTGAGGACGCCCACGCTCCGGGACGCTTCGGGACACTCCTGGCCGTGGTCGGGCTTGGCCCAGGGCGTGTCGACGGGCAGCGGCACGTACGTCAGCGTGGGGGGCGTGGATTCGTCGAGTTCGAACACGTGGCCGAGCAGGACGCCGTGGTAGTAGTCGACCCAGCCCAGCGTGCGGCCGCCGACGGGGACGACGGCGTCGGTCTCCCAGCACGCGAGATCGAGAGCCCGTACCTGGAGCCCCTTGGCGTCGAGGATCTGGACGCGCCTGATCAGCTTCCACGCTTCACAGGACGAGAGGAGCACGCAGAGCTCGAACGCCACGGGCGCCGTGGCCGTGATGGAGAGCTCGGCCACCGCGAACGCGTCGTCGCCGTATCGTCCGCGGAGGATGCCGATGGCCTTCCTGTCCACCATGCGCTGCTGCTGGTGTGTGGACCGACTGGTGTTGGTGTTGGTCCCCCTGATGTGGAAGGAGTCGGGGAGCAGCGACAGCGACGGCGGCCCGGGCCCGGCGGCACTACTGGCCGCCGTGTAGACGAAATAGTCGATGCGGTTGACCGGGTAGGTGAGCTGGAGGAGGACGGAGTCGCGGTGCGCAGCGATGACGCGGGGGTACGCGAAAGACGAGCTTTCCTTGCTGGGGCCTTCGGGCCACCGGAGGTAAAGGCGGGAGATCGCGGGCGGCGCGGCGAACCGGAAGGACACGTGGATGTTGCCGGCGGTGGAGGTGCGGGACGACGCCACCGTGGCCCTGTCGGCGTAGGTGCGGTCGTCGCGGTGGCCGAGCCGGTCGAGCAGCACCCAGCGAGGATGGGGCAGGACGTCCCTCGGATCGTAGGTTTCGGCGGTTTGGGTCTCCATGGCTATCTCGCAGGTCTTTTTCTTGATTTGTGAACGCCAAGGTTTACTTGTAGAGGGGAGATGACCGTACAAGTACAAATCTACCTGGACTCTGAGACCAAATTGGCCCAGGAAACACATCTCACTTTATAGTTTTTTTCGTGTTAAATCTCAGGGCTTTATTCAGAAAGAGTTCCTACGTTATCAGCACAGACGCTGCTAACGAGAAAACTAGGAAACACATCTCACTTTATAGTTGCCCAAACCGACTTAGCGCTGCTCAAGTACTACAGTACAGTCTTGTAGAACCGACGTACTAGCATAATTCAAGTACTACACTACTATTCTGTATGATGCCGCCTTAAGAGTCCAGAACGCGCGCATGTTTCACACATGTAGCGATGCAATTTGATATCCACTTGAATTGAGTAAACTAAAAAGGACGCATTTCATGTGCAATTGAAAGAAAACAGTTGCAATTACAACCGGCGGTGTGTAATTACGAATCATGAAGTGAATCTAGCGGTTTCAAAGTCGATTGAGCTCTAACTTAATTCTCCGTCGACCGAGAATTAGCAAAAGAGAACTAACTTGCCCTTGTTTTACTGTGACAATCACAACAGGTCGATAACAAACCAAGCCGAAATAAGTGAGGCATGCACATCTTGATTAGAATACTCCTGTACAGAAGATCTAATTGTTCAAAATGATTCAAATCGTATGCTCGGTTAATTACGAATTATGCGTGACCATGGTCGGCTAGTTATGCAACTATTGGAGATGCCACTAGTACAAAAGAAACGTATAGTTCAGATCTGTGGTAGTATGAGTGTATGGCCAAAGCAAAATCTTCACATGTTGTTTTCCTAGCATAATAGATTGCTGTCTGGGGGTAGCACTGAATGGTGAGACAGATCACCCCGAGTGGTAATGAGACAAATCTTCGCAATTCACAATTAAATTTCTATATATATTCAGCTGACCAGAAATGGACCAAATAGATCCTTCAAAATTTGTGAAATGCTGTGTCTGGCGCTAATCTTGTTTAGAACCCTTTCCACAGGAAAACTGATGATCCAAAAGGATAGGGTTGAAAATTCCGATACTCTGTTAGAAATGCGAAAATTTTGTTCTTTTTTATTCATATGCATGTGCTAGTTATGAAACTATCAGAGATGCCACTGGTAAAAAGAAATATATTATTCCGAATTTGAGGAACCACCATGGCAGAATCTTCACTTGCCGTTTTTTGTAGCAAAATCAAAGGTTTGAAAAAAAAAATGCTGCGTGACTCCTAAGATAATCTAAGGCATACACTTCTGTCCTAACTGACAGAGTACAATTACAACCAACTCTGGACTCTTACTGTTGATGTTTGGATCGACCATTCCTATAACCCTTGGCACGTAAAATTTTCTTGACAAATAATCACCCAACATTTCACGCATTCCATGACGCCGACCGCCTCATTGTCGGCTTCACAGGCCGGTCTTCCTCCAAGGAGATCATCATGAGCGTTGAAGGGTCCTCCAACATCATCCGGGCTACGAGGTAACCGGCAATTGACCATGTTTGGAACTTCCTGGCCTGCTTACCTACGAACTTTCCCAACTTGCCATCGTAGTACTCGGGCCAACCATCCTTCAGAAGTCTAGCCTCGGAAAGCTCGATGGCACGCTTCGCCATTTGTGGCCTCCCAGTCTTGATGCAGGCTGCTGTCAGCAACCATAGAAGAACTGCAGATGGAATATAAGAGAATAAGATTCGGTTGTGCACTTGTTTCGTGTGTAACTAAAGAAGAACAACGATTGAACATACAAAGCCACGTCTCTACTCCTGAAGTAATAAGGAAGCAGTGACAGAACTTCACCCAAGTAATCAGAAAAGGCAGATCAAGAGTTTGGTAGACTCTCAAAATCATAATTTGTCTGACGAAACTATAGCTGCCTTTTGTAGCTGTAACATTACAGGTAAACAGATGTACTGTACAGGACATGGTTAAGTTCAGAATGAAGTTTATTTGTAAACGTTTGTTACTGTACTGCGATTAGAGTTGTAATCTTTATTCATAAAAAATAATTTCTCTTCAGATGATAACAGATTTACCAATCAAGGATACTTCACAGTAAAGAGTGCTCACTAAAATAATCTAGACACTAGGAGAGAGTGAATTACCTGGCCATGATCCTCCATTATGATAACTCCACCGTGTATTCTTGGGGTCGCAGCCAGTAATTATTCTCCACTCATGGTTCTCAATTGCAGGATAGCATATCTTCAGAGGGACCTCGCCCACTAGCTCATCCCATCGCTCCTCGATCAGATCCATTATTGCTGATGCCTGCTCCGGAGTAGCCAGAGATGATATAATGGCAATACAGTTTCCAAGTGCAAACCACCTGAAGTCCATCATAGCAGGGCTGACGTTGCCAAGAAAGTAGCCTCCCTTGCATGGCATGAAATCAAATACCCAATCAGGAATTGAATCTGGGATGACATTGAATTTATTCACAGCGGTGTGGGAGTACTCTTCTGTTTTGTATCTATATATGTTGTTTAGATGCGGGAAATCAAGCCAGAAGTAGTTTCTCATGTGGTAGGTTAATGCATGCAGCCGTTGGCCTATCTTCTCTATAAAGTCCTCCCCTTCACCATCCGGCTTAAGCATATGAAGAGCACATTTTAATGCCATGTAGAACAAAGCTTGGATCTCGATAGGATAACCATATATACCCTGAAAATAAGATTGTGTTTGTAGCATTACAATCATATAACGAAAGGGATATTCACTTCCAATTAAAGTTGTTATTCAAAAGTCGAGCAATGTCTGCCTTTTTCAAAAGTGGAGCAAGAAACAATAAAACTTTATGATTATATGTCAGCATACAGATCGAAGTACAATATTTCTTACTTGTCGTAAAATTACTCCTACTTCCTACTCATGGAAAGATAGTCTGAGGTGCCCTATCATTAAGATAAATAAATTGACACAAAATAAGGAAACCCCCAATATTCAAACTTAGTCAGAGTGAGTGTGTTGTCTATCTGAAGATGTCTCTTTAATCAAAGTAACTTTGGTTGTACAAGAAAATGCAGAACCAGAACTGTTCCTGTTACCATCTCAACTAAATCGTGCTACTTAAGTATATATTTCTGTTTATAAATCTAGGATAGGTGAAATGCGTATACCATTCGACGATCGATCATTGAGCAACCATCTGTGCAGAGAAGAGTTGGGAATGTATCAAAACCCTCAGATAAGCAGAGATTGAGTATCAGCCGCATGCACTTCTGACATTCAGGTGATTCTGACAAACTAACATCTCCAGTATACTTTGTATATGCCCGGAGGAGAATAATCCACCAAAATCCAGAGTCCACTGGTGCTACCCTGCCAATCGCGCTCTCACCAAAATCTGCAACTAATGTTTCAGTGTTTCTATTCTTATTACGGTCCACCTTGAAACTTGCAGGCATTGCTCCTGCTCCAAGCTTGAACCGGTCTACCATTTTTTCTGAGCTTTGCAAGTGGAGAGTTTTCAAGAGGAAGTTCTTCACTATTTCAGGCTCATTGTTCATTAGAAAAGCCAATGCACTAGGAACAAAATCCCGGACAAAAACCTGCCATTGGAAGAATAAAACCAGCAAGAGTACAGCATCAGAAATTATTTATTTAAGGAAAGCAATAAAACTAAAATGCAAGAGAACCATGAGCACGAAGCAAGCACAGTATCTGAAGCCATACTACCCATGATAATCAAATTACAATGTGAAATTTCATCAATTGATCTCAGATAATAAAGGACGTAAGCGGAACCTTCTACTTCATCAGTTTAGAATTAGTATCCTCGAGAGGCCACGGAATAATGTAGCATCATCATTATTATACGTACAGCAGATAGGATTAAGGAAATTTCTAGGAAATTGGAAGTGCTAAATTAGTGATTTACATATGTCAAAATATCAGAATGTAGAAAAATAAAGAAGGACCGGTTTTCAGATATGGGAAAGAAGGATTTTACCTGATCATAATTGAGCACTTCCTCAGATGCATGATCTACGGCAGCAATTGTACCAACTGGTTGGCCACGAAAATACACCACAGATTTCCTGAGTGCCTCCCATGCCTCATTCACAAGGGGGTGTGGTCCACTTGGCTCACCAAAATGTGTTCCCATTGAGAAAGGTGACTCAAAACCAGTGCGGAATGCAGGTGACTGCATTACACTATCAAAACCGTCATTTTGCCGATGGGAAAGCTCGCTCCATGACTGTTCATCAAATGACCTCTTTCGCTCCAACGTGAACCTTGGCTTGTCAATAAGTAACCGTGAGAGATCAAGATTGATCTCAGCCTCTGAGGCAATGGAGACATGTGACGAGACACGCTTCATGATACCCCGTTTTGGTCAAGTATTATTCAGTTAAGCTCCTACAAGAAAAATTATATCAGTTCAGGTTCAAACAATGGTTTCTTACATCTAGCATTGTGAGAAAGATAGTTGCAGAATGTTTTTCTATTTCATTATAAAAAATGCTAAATTATCATAGAAAAGTAATCTCCGAGTTACAGAAAGTTATCCTACCTGCATAAATAACAACTGCAGCAACTACGAGTGGGGCAGAACATGTTATTAACTTTTGTGTGGACATAAAAAACTTTGCAGATATCAAGCTAAGAACTTAATAATTGACTAATGAGTGGTACCACAAATCAGCAGGACACAACTACACATTCACAAGTAAATAAAGGAATCGAAATTTCTCACAAATCCAAAGTGCTTTGATGAGCGTGATAAAGCTCGATTGTTTCAGGAAATCACCGTCTACGGAAACCATAGCAGAACCGAGGCGGAAAACCAGTTCCAAGTTGGAACGATGGCATCAGTTCCTTGTGCTCTGTGTTACTAGACTACTTCTGAATCAGTATCGAACATCTGACAGCAAAGGATGGACATTCTAATAAAAGCTAAAACGGAGAAAAAAGCTGAACCTGAAGGTCAGTCGCATTTTCCAAACCTGACACTCTCGGTGGAGATCCCAAACGAGATGGCTGAAGCATTTGCAATTCTTAAAGATGGGTGCTAGATAACTTTGCAAGTTGGACAGGCTGCACCAATTCTGTCAGGAGTGCTCGGTTCCTAATTCGTTTACATCATTTTATTTCATATCAAAGTAAACATATTTGGAGGACTAAACCAACTGAATGACAACTAGATGGACATGACTTGACTCCAAAACCACCGGTCTCATTCGCCGGCTGTGTTACAAGAAGCAGGCAAAAACAGAGCATCACAGCGATCGCCCTTGGAACCTCCAACGACTCGGCTCCCTCGGCAGGCACTACCAAAATCAATTGCCGAATCCGTCCAGCGCCTAAAATCGAAACCCAAACGACAAGGCAGGGCGATCCAGATCCGGGCCATGACGGAGGGAGCCGGCAGTCAACTAAGATCGATGAAATTCCTACGGGGACCAGATCCGTCCACCGAGACGGCACGGAATCGATCGAAGGAAACAAAGAACAGAGGCGGGAGGGGATGGCAGGGAGTCGGCGAGAAGGACGCACCGTTGGCGGGGCGGCGTCGGATCGAGTAGGCGGAGGGACAGAGGCGGTGGAGTGCGCGGGCGCGGCGAGGAGGAGGCGGAGTTGGGTGTATTTATAGGGGTGGGGGCGCGAAAATGGGTGATATGATGATCGCCTTCCTTTCTTTCTCCTGGTCCTCGCCGGTGTTTCGAAATCTCGCCGATGATGATCGCCTTCCGTTGCTTTCCTTTTTTTTTCTTTTTTTTCCTTTTTATTATTTGCAACGTGAATGTGTTGGGTTGATAAAAAGAATTTCCGGATAATGTAGACTTGCCACTTTTTGATGAATCCTGCCTGATTGCTTTACAATTACTTCACCGTAATATCATTGGATTAATGAGCACTGTCGGTTCCTTACAAAAGAAAAAGGGAACTATTCTTGGTAGAGGGGTGGCTGCTAGGACCAAGAAAATTCCTTCTTTGTGTTCAAAAGGTGAAGGAGAAAATGTGGCGTGATAGAGTGGATATAGGGCAGAGGATGGTGGTGGTCATTCTGATTCAGATATTAAAGGTGGATGGGCCACTAGGCTGCTATGACCAAGACTATCCGCCGAGTCAAATTAAAGATGCTAGGCTACTTGTCATTTTCATGTTAAGTGGGATATAATTTGAATAAATTTATAAAAATATAGTATTTAACTTAAATAAATGGTCCATAAAAAATGATTTGCAACTTTGTGTGGAAAGAATGATTTTCCTTGTATCGGTTTTTGTGTTTCACTGATTTAGAAGAGTGTTCAGTTAATTCCACATTCCCACTCGTCACAAGGTCAAGCAACGCAACAACAGGGACAATGCCCACACCCGTTGACTACACGGGAAACACCATAAAAGCACGTCAACCGCACATACACAAACCAACAATGACCCGCTCTGTCTCGGCCTCCTACCATCGCAAAAAAGAACAAGACATGAATGCTATGGAAAGAGAAGACTAGAGGCACTCCCGCGATGGTGAAGAGACCGACAATCCAAATGATCACGCACCAAGTGACGTCCGACTCGCCGCCAACCAATGCCGGCTAGGACCACCTCGTCACAAACACGGTCGAGGGCAACATCCAGAACTCCTCAAAACTCTTGTGAACGCAGCCTCGACTTATGATGGCCCTGCCATCTCCTACGCGGTCCACCGACACCAACTTCTAGGCTCAGCCGCCTCCCCTCGACGTATCACCACTCACCCTCGATAAACTCTGCACGACACGACTGTCTACAAGCTAAACCGCACAACGTTAACACTCTTACACCAAGGCCGGTGCACCATTATCGTGGTTGTTGCCCTGAATTACCGTCCAACCATCCATGGACACGTCAACCGAGCTGACCGCCCTGCAATCCTAGCTGCTCAAGTTCTCCACCCATGACGTGAGGATATGCACTCATGTCCTGTAGAGCTACTACCGCAATATTGTCTGAGGTCGCTGCCTAGACATGTATCAACTGTCTCGGATCCGCTGCTCCATTGTTTGTTGCTCTTGATACTAGAGGTACCATGCGCAACAACTTCAGATAGCTCTCCAAACCGACGCCTCCATGGAAGTCACGACGTCGACACCTCCATCGCCTTCTCTGCAAGACCAAAACTAAGGTTTTCACCCATATAGCCCCAGCTCCCCCTCTTGAAGGGGATAAGACCAAGCTCCACGACGATGCGTCCAAGTAGGAAAACGATGCTGAGAGGTACCACCTTCACCAGCCTTGCCCAAGTCGAGGCAACTCTTTCTTCAAAGCTCATCCTCTCCCTCTCATGCCCAAGAGAAAAGGAGGTTACACATTTTTAGGCCCGAGAACAGGAAAATTGTTGGAAACTATGTTGCACATCTACACTACTTGTGGTTGAACTCCACTGCATGAAACCAATGCAGAACCTTGTGACGTGAAGAAAGTTGTGCCAATGAGGAGCACCGTGTCGGCACTTCCTGCCCAGCCACGACAATAACCCGTCCACCTATGACGGTCATCATGGCATCCATGGGCACCACGGCTAGAGCACCTCCAACCAATGTAAACATGACTCCATGTATCTCATGTCGCAACTCTAGGCCAGACCCGATACACACATGCGTAAAAAAGGGTCGTCTTGGTGAGCAACAATCCGAACACCACCCACAAGCCTCAGATATGGGTGATGGATCCCCTGAAACGTCACGCCCTAAGTCACCATCGCCTCATAGCCAGTGGCCTTGCATCGCCGAGAGAAGGCTCCACTACCACGACCAAGCTCTGGGGCCGCTGTCCTAGCTAGTGTGCACTCGCGGCGAGCTCCGCTAGACTTCCCTAGCTAAGTTTACCCGGCCTCGAGCAGCACAAAACAACAAGAAGAAGCCAACCCCACAGCCTTAGGAATTGGATCCAAGTGCCAGCACGATTGGAGCAACGACGAGTTGCCTGGACGGTTTTGAATGGCGGCGAGTTAAGTATCACTCCTGTGTCGCGTGGGGGCAACACGTGAGACAAATAAAAAGGTATTTGATAGTATTTCAACACATGCTCCTCCGAAACTTGAACCCTATTGGACGGATTTGTGCCCTAACAAACTATAGAGGACCACTAATGGGCCAAGTGCTTATGCGGCAACATCAGATTTTAAACCCTAGCAGAGAACCACTAATTAGAGAGTGGACATGGAGTATACTACGGGCGGTCAATTTTGATAGGCATCACTACATGTGCGTAATGAGTCATGTCTACTCTTCCTCCCTCACAACTCCCCTTCGCAGCCCCGCTATCATTTCCCCTGCAAAATTCACATACTTCAAACCGAAAACAAAGATATTTTCAACTTATATCACAAAAATATCAAGCTTTCAAACCCCAAAGGAAAGCCATACCACACCTTTTCAATTAACCGTTGCACAACTGTCAATTAGATCTTAATTGATGTTCAACAAACCTCATCACAAATTTCAACCAAACTCAACTTTTAACTTCATAGAACTAAATTTCCACCCCAACGGTACCAACTTTCAACTCCATTTCCACATGATGAAAAAACCATAAGACATGCCAACCACCAGTTGTTTCTTCGATGTCAATGGAGATGTCGCTGATTGGCAGTAGCTATGAGATAGATGGATAGAGAGAGAGAGAGAGAAAGAGAGAGATAGAGAGAGAGAGAGAGAGAGAGAGAGAGTATTCACATAGTTCAAGCGTTTAATAATCCGAATGCTTACAAACAGATCTAGATTCGTTTATTTTATTACATGGGAGTTGTATATATTCATTGATCAAAAGAAGAAGGCATAGAGATACACATTGCTTGGTATATCGAAGTAAATCTGGTGAAAACCTTTAGAGAGAGTTAGCTATGTAGCTAACCTAGGTCTACAGCACCATTAGACATACATAATCTCTTGTGAGACGAGTAAACACGACAAAAAAAATCTACTGATACAAGCGGGGCCATCATACATTTCCCACTGCGCTCATAAGCCGGCGATTAAGCCGCAACAACACCAAGGTACACTCCAAACCTGTCTCATCAACCATGTTTGCCATGAACATGTTCGCCATCCTTGTCTGCACCATAAAGAAAATACATATCCAAGGGGTGTAGGCATGTGTTGCTCCAGTCACGAGAGGGTGACTAACAAAACCCACCAGCCGCCACCTGCATATCTAGAGTGTTCTCGCCACCCACTGCCGCATGTTGACTTAATCATTCCCAAATCGAGATGCGCCACTACGCACCATAGAGAGTCAGGGTCTCCAATATGAAGCATCCAAGGAGAGAGCGACATCTTTGACATTGTCGTCACCCAATTCGATGGAACATGACATAGCGTTTTCACTCATAGAGCGCAAGACATCGATGTGAGGAGAGGACAAGAGTTCTCGATGATGGCAAGGAGTGCACGAGTGTAGGGGCTTGTTTAGGTAGGTTCATATTGCCTACAGAGTTGCCCAAGCGAGCGATTCGGGAGGCCCATTTGTATGAATGGAAATTGTTAGTTTTATTAGGCTCGGTGTCAGCCCAAGCCTAAGGCCTAGTTTTTTTTTTTGGTGTTTTAAAAGTTAAGCCACCCCTCACCAGGTTCTCCCATAAGCAGTCAAGTTTATTACTTGTTGCTTCTAAATTAGTCATCACATTACTCGTTCACAAGCTCTGAGTAATAAGCTGGGCGACTTATTATCAAACTAGGGGGTAAAAACTAGAATTTACTCTAAAAGAATTGGGTCTAAGATGGTGTCTTGTAGTGGTATCGGAGAGACTTACCCTAGAGCCCGGTGCTTGGCAAAAGATGTAAGAGAAATGGAGTGAGAAAAGTTTAAGAGAGAGGACTGCAAGAGGAAGGAGGGAGCTAGCTATGGTTGAACAAAAGCTAACATGGGATGCCTTGAGTGTGCAAACGCTGACTTTCTTTTCAAAGACTACTACCACCGTTGCTAATGGTTGAATATGCTTTGTACTTCCACGGCTCTAGGACCTTGCAAGAGGTGGTTTTCTTTGGTAGAGCATTCTATTCCAAATCCATACCTCGGAAAAGGATTCAGTTTCGGTGCAATGAAAGCTCATTATAGTTATCCAAGCTGTCAGTTGTTGAAGGTGACATGCCGCTCTTAGGCCTATACCAATGCAAGTTTCTTAGCACGGTTCCATAGGTATTTTGGTGACATGGCATACTAATTAATGAAGAAAGAGAGTGTGCTTGTAGCTTAGCTAACATACTACAAGCCTTGCACGTGGTCATAGGCAAAAAAAGGTTTTAACCCAATCATATACATGCATGAGCCAAAATCATTAAGGCCCTCTTTGATTTGTAGGAATGGGAAATCAAAGGAATAGCAAAGATAAAGGAACCCCAAAGGATGGCAGGTGCATTCCTAGCATCGTTCCTTGTGCATAGGAATCGAAAAATGAGGTCGGAGTGGATTTTTGTTTCCTCTAAGTTTTGCCTTCAAACTGAGCTCAGAAGGAAAAGTTCCTTTGGTTTTCCTTTCCCCTGTTCCTATGAATCAAACGAGTAAACAGTGGCATTGGAAGGAAAACTTCCTATCCTTTACTATTCCTACGTATTTCCTCCAAATCAAAGGAGGCCTAAATGTAGATACAAATCATAAGAAACAATGCATTGTACTACTTATATCTTAAGTTTTAATTACTCCTATGATAACGTGCTAAGAGACGGTGCATTGGCACAGGCCTTAAGCACCACACGTGGTGTGTTAATAGCAAGGTGGCCCACTTTATCCGCAATTGGGAAAATAGCGTTCGATTTGATCTCATCGTGTTCAGTTCTTAGAATTTTGTAAAGAACTTTTTTTCTATCTAACCGGAAGGCAGAACGAATGGCAAAGTTTTTCTAAAAATATTCTTAGAATTTGTAATAAGTAGTGGGTAAAATAAGATTAGAACATCTTTTTCTCTTAAGTTCCATATGATTTCCTTTGTGGACTGCAAATTCTACAGATAAGAAGACAACTCAAGAAAGGAAGAGACGTAAGTACATAGCCATCTGACATTCCTAAAAACAAACCTTTTATCTGTGAAGCCATCATCAAGAAAGCAATATACCCTTCCCAATTTACAACGGTCAGAGAAAATTTTGCTTCGGTGCCAAACGTCAGACACTAATTAATTAGAAAGTTAGATATTACGGCTTTATAATTTTATAGTGTGACGTCGAATCCACATCATGACCCATGCGCAAGTCTTGTGCCACCTTTGCTTCACGGGCTGATTGACCCGCCTGTTAAAGTCTTCTACAGTATTACATTGCAATTTGCACATTAATAAATACCACATGTCAAGTCTTCTACGTACTTTGCAATTTGCACATTAACAAATCCCACATCTCAAGTCTTCTATACCACGTTTGCTTTCCACACTAATATATAAACATTATTCTTTATAACGTGATCATGTATGTGTAGTGCTCGACCTCGATTCGAGCATGAACACAGGAAATCGTCCAACATACTCTTATGCGTATATTAATCTCTAGAGTTTTTACACGATAAATATATTGAAGAGTTAACTAGTTGTGTTCTAGTTGATGTCAACACCGAGAACTATGCTACCATGAAATCCTTAAGTTGATGAACGGTGATTCATATTTGTTTTACCTTTCCCGTCAACATAATTTGCATATGTAATACGTTGACGCGTGAAGGGGGCCTGTTGGGGTGCACCGACCCGCCCTCCTTCGATATTAGACCCCGTCGACACCGACTGTATTGACGGCCAGGAGAGCTCGGAGGCGGGGGTCATTGGCGGTTAGGGTTTGGCCATCCGGAACCGCCCGCGAGCAGTTCGGGAGGAAGGAGTGATCAGATACAAGAATTAAAATTCATACTTGTGTGTGGATTATCACGGTCCACTAGCACTAATAAATGATGGTCTAATTTGTTTGAATTTTTTACAGGACTAATCTGGAATGGATGGAGGTCTTAAAGAAAATCTCACTATTTACTTCTGAGATCAAAACCGACTATCGATTCTAGGGTAACCAGTCCCATTCCGGCTGGCAGCAAAATTATGCTCGGATTACTCGGAGACTAGAAGGGGTTGGCGCGCTTTGCTACGCCCGAGGATATTATTGTTGAAAGAACAAGATGTCGCCTAGAGGGGGGGTGAATAGGCGATTTAAAACTTTTACGCTTAGGGGTTTAATAAATGCGGAATAAAACTAACGTTTAATTTATCAAGCCAAAACCTAATATACTAGGTTCACCTATGTGCACCAACAACTTATGCTAGGCAAGTAAACAACAAGGATAGCAAGATATAGTACTTCAAGCTCGATGGCTATCACAAGGTAAATGCATAAATAAAGGAGTTTGGTTATAGAGATAACCGACATAAGTGGAGGCGGAGGTTTGTATCCCGTAGTTCCTTCCCAATGGAAGTACGTCTACGTTGGAGAGGTGTGGAGGCTCCTTGGCCCTCCTACAAGCACGTCCGTGCTCACCCTATTCTCCGTGAGCTCCTCCCGTGGGGAATACCCGATGGGGGATTTGCTCATCCACTATGAGGTCGTCTTGAGGGCGTTGACCAAACCCATACAATGAGGTCTTCTTGAGGGCGTTGACCAAACCCGTACAATTTGCCCGAGCCTACCTCCACACAATAGGAGGCTCCCGTAGCACACACAACCGTCTAGGGTGCACAATGCACCTAAGAGGCACAAGCTCTTGGGAGCCCTATGCACCCAAGAGTAACAAGCTTCTCGAACTTCAATCCCACGTATCACCGTGGGGAACTCAAACCGATGCACCAAATGCAATGGCAAGAACACACTAAGTGGTCAAGTCCTTCTCTCCGAAATCCAACCAAAGCAACTAATGCTAGGGAGGGATTCGAGAGGAAGAACAAAGGAGAAACACTAAGAACTCCAAAATCTAGATCTACTAGGTTCCCCTCACTTAGAGGAGGAAAGGATTGGTGGAATGGTAGATCAAGATCTCCTCTCTTGTTTCCCTAAAGATGGGCAAGAATCATTGGAGGGAAGTGGAGGAAGCAAGCTCTCAAGAAGGTCAACAATGGAGGAGAGAGAGAGAGCAAAAGAGTTGGAAAGAGTTAGGCAACCATTGGGGAAGAAAGCCCCTTAAATAGGTTGCCCCAAAAATCCAGCCGTTGGGGGGCAGAAACCCGCAGGGGCGGTACTACCGCCAGTGCCGGCGGTACTGCCGCCCCCCATGGGCTTCAGCCAGCCAACGGCTAGCAAAAGATCCTGCAGCAGCGGTACTGCCGCCAGAGGCGGCGGTACTACCGCTGGGGTGCAACAGAGGGTACAAATGGCGGCAGTGCTGGCGGCACTGCAAGCAGTGCTGCACAGCCCAGGAGAGGGCTCAAAGTCCCAGCAGCGGTACTACTGCCAGAGGCGGCGGTACTGCCGCTGAGGGCTAACAGAGCACCTCCCTGGCGGTAGTGTTGGCGGCACTGCTGGCGGTGCTGCACAGCCCAGGAGAGGGCTCAAAGTCCTCAGGAGCGGTACTGCCGCTAGAGGCGGCGGTACTGCCGCTGAGGGCTAATAGAGCACCTCCCTGGCGGTAGTGCTGGCGGCACTGCTGGCGGTGCTGCACAGCCCAGGAGAGGGCTCAAGGTCCTCAGGGCAGTACTACCGCCAGAGGCGGCGGTACTGCCGCTGAGGGCTAACAGAGCTCCTCCCTGGCGGTGGTGCTGGCGGCACTGCTGGCGGTACTGCCAGCGGTACTGCCGCCAGAGGCGGCGGTACTACCGCTGCACAGAGAAAAAGCAGTAAAACCCTGAAACTGAATAACTTTTGCTAGGAAGCTCCGATCGAGGTGAATCCAATTTTGTTGGAAAGAGGACGACAAGAGCTACCCAGCAAAAAGCAGAAATATTGAAACCAAGCAAGGGAGATTTTGCTAATAAATGGAAGAGTGAAACCTTCCGCACGGATGGACCGGCAAAATCTCCAAAACCGAAAAGAGAAGATGCATACGAAATCCGTTTTCGGTGAACTTGGCCTTGTCATGACTAGCACGACAAGCACCAAGACCACACCACGATAAGAGCCAAATAAGAACCAATAAAGATGATGCCAAGGATGCAAAGGTTTGAGCTCTCTACGACGATACGATCAAGATATTCGCTCGAGAGCCCCTCTTGATAGTACGGCTATCTATCCTATAATCTGATCTCTCAACTAACATCATGAGACCGGTAAAATAGAAACCCTATCAAGATCATACCTTTGCCTTGCGCAATAATCCACTTGAGGTCGATGAAGACGATCTTCATCTCCTCAAGACACACCACCTTTCTTGATTGCGCTTCGCTTGGTGAAGATTCACATGTTGCTCCCCCATACACCAATATGGCAGAAGCACTCTTCGGCATATCTTCACTTGGCCTTGAGTGTTGATCAACTCGCACTTATCCTTGATCAACACATATAATCTTCTTCCCTTAGCCTTGACTCCAACATATGGAGATCAAGCAATTCTTATGGACACACCTATAAGTATAGCTCAATACACACATTAGTCCTTAAGGATTGTCATTAATTACCAAAACCACACATGGGGGCAACCATGCTCTTTCAATCTCCCCCATTTTGGTAATTGATGACAATCCCTTTTAAGAGGGTTTATATAATGAATTAAGCGTACTTGCAAGACAAACAAGCAAGCACGCAAGAGCATAAAGGCAAATGCTTAAGAACCAAACAAAAGCATAAAACCAAATTCCCTTAAACCCTCTAAACTTCTCCCCCATTGGCATCTATTGCCGAAATGGGAGGAAAAATTTAGAAGGCCAATATAATATGAGTTCCTCCATAAGGTGTGCATTTCTCAAGATAGGTAGAGGAAATCAAACTATAGTGAAGGATCTAAAGATTGCAAATAAGATGACATCCCTTTTTAAACATCTCCACAAAGGGAGAAAAGCAATCGAAAAGATCCGAAAGGAGTGTTCTAAATGAAAATGGAGAAGCTCCCCAATGTTCATGCACTATTGACGAGTGCACAAATATGGAATCCTCACTCCCCCAAAATCATCTAGAACATACAACTAGTGCAAGAGTGCATAAAACAAAACATAGCATATAGCACTTGCACCAAAGATATGGTTGAGCCATGAGAAGATACCAATTGAAAAGATTCAACATAAGAGAGGCCCAACCAAGATACAAAGAAAATCTTTTACAAAACAAAATGTTCACAAGCTCAAGGATACCAATTGGAAACTAAAACCAATTGAAAAGGCCAAAAGCTAGTAGGAACATATAGAGCCAATAAAAATCAACATGCTCACCATGATAAGCATGAAGTCAAAGATCTTCGATAAAAAAATGAGTGCGTAGAGAAGCAAATAAAGATAAGACGAGCACTCACGAGATATTTTCTTTTTGAAGTCACCAAAGAATCAACGATAAAAATCAAGGTGACTTGAAAAGAAGAAAGGATACCAATTGAAAAAGTTACCTCTCTTATATGTATAGGTTTCTAAGTAGATAAATCATTGATGATTTACACCCACAAAGAAACATGTACATACGAAATGGTTAGAGAAGAAGAGAACAAGATATCCAAAAGGAAGTCATAAATACACAAATAAGATTATTGCTTAAAAGCATAGCACATAGCTCAAATTTATCTTATTGTATATAGATGAACTTCAAACACATCAAAGATATCACACATATCACTAAGGAACAAGAGATAGTGAAGATGCTTTGAGAAAAGGCAACAAGTATCATAAGAAGGATATAAATTGAAGGAAAGGTTTTTGCAATTTCAACACAAATATCACAAAGATATACCAAGTGAAGGAAATAGGCCAAAACCACAACAATTGCATATAAAAGCATTTCATGCCAAGAAGCAACCTACACAAGGTTGAAACTAGAAAAATATGCATGAGGTAGACACTTGCTACCGAAATGTCATTGGTGATGAAGAAGATGAGAGTTCGTTAATCATTATAGCTTGACTCCTATAATCACATGGTGAGATCACCTTCCTTATGAATGAGGCAAGCATCCAATGCATCTCCATTGTACCTAAAACACAATTCAAGTACAAAATGGTTCCCAAACTCATTGGGTCCCATAGTAGTTAGATACACTACGATATATAGGACACACTCCACATAAATATGTGCATATAGATATGAAATTGAATTTCATGCACATCTTAGCCGATTTAGGATTTGGTGGAGTATACCCTATATATTGGAACAAAAAGACAAGCATGCCAAGAGATATATATATTAATAAAAATGCATGCAACGACTTTCTAGAACCAAAAGGATATAATTTGTACACAAACACCAAGTAAACCAAAGGTAGGCACACCAAGGCGTGACAGGAAAAGGTTGTCCAAATTATATCAAAATCCAAATCAACACATGTTCAAGGAAAAAATCAAAACAACCAATGATTGATTCCAACACATTAACACATGAAGTGAGATATCAATAGGAATCAAATCAAACAACACATGCGAGATAAGACGCCAATTGAAAATAAGATACCCGCAAGAGGCAAAGATACCAAGAGAAGAGTATTACTTGAAAGACATCAAGTAAAATAAAATCAAGAGACAAGGTATCAAAGCTCCCATAAGAGATACCAATTGAAACAAATATCTATGGATGGGATATAAATTTCAATAGATACAATTGAAGGTACCTAAGCAAGATCAATGAGCATAGAAGATAAGATGAAAAGATAAATGCTTATTGGGTTTTCTCGTTTAAGAAGATAAGACACAAAACAAGAAATAGAAAGCAAACTCCCAAAAGAGAGCAAGGTTACAATAAATAAACCAAGCACTCTTTACACTTTTCATGATGGAACAAAGCACAAAAAGGAAAAGGTTTGTCTTCCATAAACACCAAGGAAAGAAATTAAATGCCAATTGAAAGGATCAAATGTCAATTGATAAGATAGTGTTCTAAACAATAAATAAAAGCTCCCCCAAGATTCGTGCATTATCTTTAGGATTTGCATTTGAATACAAAACGCACACACAAGGGTTCATTACTTCTCATATGCCATTTAAAGCACTAACAAGATCAATACGACATAAAGATCCACAAGAGGCAAGGAAGACAAAGGGAGTCAACGCAAAATATTAACTTGGCAAGAGATAAGGCAAATAAGAGCAAAGGCCAAACGTAAGAATAATCACAAATACCCTACCACAAACATGAGTACCAATTGTCCAAGGACAATGAGTAAAAGGAAATATTTTCCCGGTGATAGAGATATTCAAGAATATCCTCACAAGATAAATCATATGGCAAAAGATAAGAATTAAAGCAATGCCATATTTGATAGAGTTTGTTGGTAGCTCGAACTATTCGAACCAACCGGCAAAGCCATGGTTAAAATAATATGGAGTGAATGGTTTCTCAAAAAGCATATGGAAATGCATATTTGAGGAAAACCACACCAAGCCAAACTCATGCAAACAAGATCCAAAATAAAACCAAATAGAAGCACTCAATAAAATTGGAACTTGTTCGAGCAAACATGCCACATAGGAATAGGATAATTTACAATATCAAAACCAAGTGGCAAAACCTCAAATATTCACGTTTTCTAGAATTGTAATAGGCACATAGCTTATTACTCCCCCATAACGTGATGATCCATTTTTTAACAAGAGGCAACTAAATAACCAACTAGAGAAATTAATGGACATTATAGAATTTGAATTTCTCATGAATAATACATACCACATAGAGACTAGATAATCTTGTTATATCAATACTATGTGGTGTACATCATGAATACACATTTTTGGGATTGTGAAGTGCACAAAGCAAGTCACTCACCCAAAATTGGTATAGTCCATTAATATCCCAAAAGAGGCAAATAAAATCCACACAAGATCCAATAAAAGGCTCAACACAAAGTTTACACATACATGATACACAACTAACATACACATACTTGATTTCTCAAGATAAGTAGGAAAGAAGCACATCATATACAAACACATTCTAGGAACAAAACTAACACATGCAAGGGGGCAAGTACCTTTCAATGTAAAAGAGTTAAGTACAAGTTACCGCAAGGAGGGACATTGGGGATAAGATAGATATGTGATAATCCAATTGACTTGGCTTGAGGAAATATAACTATGAAGATCCCTTACTTCTTCAAAAGATAGCCAAGTTTCCAATGTCCTCCAACTCAACCTATTGATCAAGTTTGAGCTTGTTGGTACCCAACAAAGTTGGGTCCTAAGATGTTAGTCACAATAGGTTTGGGTACCCAAATGGTTCTTTTCTTGATACCACTTTGGGCACCCACATATTTGGCAAACACATTGCCAACCCTATCCTTCCTAATAGAGTAAACATTGTCAATGATAATTGGGTTGGATAGGGTACCGTTAGTGCATGAAGAAGCCAAGTGACCCTTCTCACGGCATAAGTAGCAACTTCGACTCTTCTCCTTCTTCTTGATAGGCTCCTCAACTTGAGGACCATTGACTTGAGTCTTCTTAGGAGGTGGCCGTTGTTCAACTCGTGGTTGAGCTTGAGATTGAACAAGAGGCCGCTTCCCTAGTTGCTTCTCACTAAGAGGTTTCTTCTTCATAGGGCAATCTCTAACATGGTGCCCTTCAATCTTGCACTTGAAGCAAGTAATCTTGGCCGGATTCTTGACTTGTTCTTGGCCCTTCTTCTTGCCGATCTTGGACTTGATCTTGGCATTGGAGTTGAATCCAAGTCCACTCTTGTCATTGGGGGATTGTTGCACACTCAACATGTTGTCAAGTGTGGACTTCCCTTTATGACTCTTTTCCAAGCCTTTCTTCAAAGAAGTGGCTTGGGCCTTGAGCTCATTCCTTTCCTCTACATGGTTAGTGATAACACAAGTACTAGAGGAGGTAGATGCATCATTGTTAGAGCAACAAGGCAAGGAAAGTAATTCATCACATGATGTGCCAACATTGTAAGTGAATGAACTACGATGACTAGCACATGGCAATATAGCATTATTAGTAGAAGATGTGCCAATGTCCACATGAGGCTCACTAGATTTTACCTTGATAGTGATGGCCTCATGAGCTAACTTTAGCCTATCATGGGATACGAGAAGATCATCATGAGAGCTAGAGAGCTTCTTACGACTTTCCTCCAATTTCCCATAATTGCTAGTTAGAAACTCAAGTTGAGCCCTTAGCTCAACATTCTCCCTTAAAATAGATGCTTCACAAGAGGTAGAGTTAGTAGCACAAGCATTATCATTATTAACAATGGGAGAACAAGTAGGAAGCTCTTTTAGCATTTGAGCTTGGAGTTGATCATTAGACTTAGTGAGATTAGCGAGAGAACCTTCCAAGGACTTGAATTCCTTTTCAAGCTTCTCATTAGCCTCAAGAAGTCTAACATTTTCAACAACAAGCTCACCATTTTTAGTTTTTAATATTTTAGCAAGAGCTTGAGCATGATCATGTTCTTTTCTTAATTTAGACATATCTAGATTACTAGACTCCTCAAGATCCACAAGAGTTTCCTCAAGGGTCGACCTATGACCTTGCTCTTCTTCAAGAGCAATAGAGAAGTCCGCAATCTCATTGGCATAATCACGCTCACGAGCTTCCATTTTCTCAATGGTGTCTTCATACTCATCAATAATATTTTTACTTTCATCAACAATAGACATGATGTTTATAAAAGTAGAGGAAGCATTATCATTTTTACGAAGAGCATGAAGGACAACATTTTTCATCTTATCTAAGAGAGCATCATTATCAACATCATCATTATCATCATCATCATCATCATTACTTGTAGATTTAGCCATAAGGCAAGAGATAGTTGATGAACCATTGGTTGATGCATCACTTAAGTTAATATCTTGTTTTATAGAGAGTTGGATTTCCTCTACATTGTTAGGAACACAAGGACTAGAGGAAACACAAGCATTTTGATCAAGGCAACAAGATATAGCTAGCATATCATCATGAGATTTATTCATGCAATTTCTACATGACATGCACGGACTATCAACACAAGCATGTGAAACATTTATAGAGCTATATGTGTTAGAGTCCATAGATGAAGCATTGCAGTGGGATAGAGACAAACAATTATCAATAGTAAAATCACTATCATCATTGCAAGATTTATCACTACTCACCATATCATTAGTTTGTGGCTTACCACATATTGGTGAGGTAGATGAAGTCGAGAACTCATCACGTCCGGAGGTGGAAGGAACAATCATCCTCATCAATCTTGGACTTGCCATATTTATCTTGAAGCTTCGTCCATAGCTCATGAGCATTTCCATAAGGCATGATTGACCCGAGAACTATCTCACTCAAAACATGGACAATTGCATTAGATACTAGAGTGTAACAGCCCCAGATTAGTACCCTAAAATATGGGCCAAATTTTCACTTTTTGCTTTGCATTGCATCATGGCATACATATTTAAATTGCTAATTTTAAAATAAAGCAACACCTGGAAATTAAAACAAAGGAAGCAAACCCTTCCTAAACTTCCAACCCAAATGCAATGGCCAACTTGGCAACAACTAAGTGAACTTCCAAATTGTTTGGGAAGTTCCAATTTTGCATCTTACAACCTTTTCTCAATTTCCAAATGTTGCCAAATAATAAATAAAATTGAGAATCCAAATTTGGTTCAATTCAACTCCTATTTTTGAAATCAGGTTAAACCTTTCCAAAAATTCAAACTAAAATCATGGGGGGCTTCATTAATATGTTGGGAGCCTCCATGATTAAATTCACTATTTTTGGAAATGGTTAATTGCTCCAATTAAAGGCTTTTTGCAATTTATCAAATTTGACCTAAACTAAACCCTATGAACAAATGTTGCTCAAGACATTTTTGTTTGCCACCCCAATTTTTATGGAGCATCTAAAGGTCAAGAGGAGCCCACATGAATTTCTGTGGAATTTTAAAAAATGTTTAAGGGCCTTATTTAATTGCCTAAAACCTGCTGGATTTAATTAAAATGGAAAAGATCAAAACCCTGACAGTGGGTCCCCCACTGTCAGTTCTTCCTCTCTCCTCACTGTGGCGCCAGTGCCACCCCGCGCCATGCCGCGGCCGTGCCCTCCCATGCCGCCCTGCCCCCGCTCGACCTGCTGCCCTGAGGTGGTCAAGGAGGACCCCCACCTGCTCTCACCTGCTCCCTCCCCTGCTCACTCCTCCTCTCCCCGTCCCCTCCTCTCTCGCTTCCGAGCTCGAGCTCGTGCCCTCCGCCGCATCGTCGTCGTCTCCGTCGACCCCGGGACGAGCTAACCGCGGAGGAAGGATCGCCGCGTCGTCCTCTACCTCCACCACCGTCGCACGCATGCTAGGAAGCGCGGAACCGAGCTAATCGAGCTCGATTGCCCGACGTCCGTCCGCCGCTCGCCGCGCCCATCTTCGCCGATTCCGGCTACCGTGGTCGTCCCCGTCCGCTCCTAGCCACGCCAACGAGATGTAACATCCCAAATTTTTGGAATGTTTTAAAAATCACAAAAATTTAAAACTTTTATTAATAATTAAATAAAGTCTCCAAAAATCAAGAAAAGCTTTTATACAAGATTGTTTTGACATCTTCAAAGTTATATTTTAAATTAAATATTCCTTTATCTTCAAATCTCAATTTTAAAGTCTTGGAAATAAAATATTTAAATAGGGTTTTCAAATAGTATTTTCCCCTTTTGTTTATTGTTTTAAAATAAATAATATGGGGATATTATAAACCCTATTTCATTTGTGGAAATAATTTAAATATTTTTGCAAGCTTTGTTTTATAAAAATGTTTTATCTTAAATTAATTTTTTATTTGAAAATGAGCTATCATTTTTAATGATATTACTCATATTATCCTCTGGTTTTTAATTAAATATTTTGAGATAATTATAAACCCTAATTTGGAAATTTCCCAAATAGCCATATAAGGCAAATTTGACCAAAAGGGTATTTTGGTAATTTTGTTTTGACCAAAAATAGTTCCTAAAAGTCTATGTTGACTAATGGAAATTTTACAAATTTTTACAAATTTATTTGACTTGATTTGGAGGCCTAAATCAAAAATTATAAAAGAAAACAGAAAAACAAAAAAAAAAGAAATTTGATGACGCCATGCTGACGTCATCACCTTCAAAGCTCGTCCGGCAGTTTCTTCCGTCGATTTCGTCCTCGATTCCTCGCCTTCAAGACCACCATTCGCCTCCCCGAGCACGCCCCTTGGAAGCCCACTTTCTCCTCTTCCATTTGCCCCCAAAAGCCCTCTCTGTACCGCCTCCAGGCCGGCGAATTTGCTCGCCGGAGTCCGCACGGCCGCCGCCGTGTATTCTCCATTTCCGGCGACACCGAAGGTCCCCTCCGTCTCCTTTTGGTCGCTTTCTCCTCTCCATGCCTTCACGCACGTTCCCAACCCCTTATTTGATTTTTTTTGCAGCTGCAACGTCGAGCACGAGCTCAACAGGAGCTCATCGGCGGCCGCATCACTCCGTCCTCTTTCCATCACCGTACCAGGACGCCTGCGAGGTCACCGAGACCTTCATCGTGTTCTTTTTTCCGAGCCGCACGTCGTCGACATCTCCCCAAGCCGGGAGAAGCACCGGGACGACCGGAGCATCCTCGACTCGAGCGCAGCACCACCGTGCCGTCCGCTCCGGCCACGCACCCCCGCCGCACTAGGACGCAATCGCCGACACCGACACCACCCTCGCCTTCGCCGCGACGCGCTGCACCCCGTCAGCCCCTCCTTCATCTCCGGGGACCACCGTAGCATCGGAATCGTCCTCGACCGAGCCGCCGCGCCGCCGTCATCCCCGCCCATCGCCGGTGACCGCGCCGCCAGGGTAAACCCTAGCTCCTGAACCGTCTGATCCCGATCCAACGATCGGAAACAGATCGAGCCAAGCCGACCGAACCGGTACGGCTTAGCCGAGCCGTAGCCGCGGCTCAAGCCCAGCTCAAGCCGAGCCCATCCAATCACAGCCCGCCGCGTGGCCAGCCCTTTCCGGGGAATTTTCCCGGAATTGTTTTAAAAGGCTTTTGCAGAAAAGACCCTAGAACTTAAAACCATCATAACTTTTAAACCCTTTGGCCAAATTTAGCAAACTTTATCTTTTTGAAAAGCTCTGGACTTGTAGAATATTTCTGACGTTTTAGTTTTCTGTTTTGAGTTAGTTTAAATTATTCAAATTTCAAATGTGTTATTTGAGTAATTTTAACATAACTTTATTTCTTTATTTCCAAAAATTGCAAGAAAAATAGTTTTAGAAACCTTGAATTATGTGCAATATATTTCCTCTGTTATAAAATATTTTCGAGCATTTTTTTTGATGATTTAAAAATCAGAGGCTCAATTTGAGTATTTTTGTTATAGTTCTTTTTCTATAAATCCTTTTAATTTGTTTTCTTTTAGAAAACTTCTTCAAATACTTGTCTCTATCCAGGGAGACCAAAACCAGGCCTAGCTACCACCTTTTCAAACATAAACATTGAAAGTGTGCCAAAGGCCATTTAAATGTTAATGTTTTGCAAACCGCAGTTTCATAATGTTTTTAAAACTCTTTTGACCAACTCTTTTGTGTGATCACTTTGATCAAGACCAATCCCAACAACCTTTGAAACAACCCTTCAACCTATTCAATTTTTGATTTGAGACCAACCCCTGACCCAAATGGCAAACCCCAAACCTAAATGCATTGATTCTTTTTGCATATGGAATCATGTATTGAACTTGGACCACCAACCTAGTTTTGTTTGTTTCTATCCATGTTTGTTGTTATGTTTGTTTCCTTGGATTGTTGTATTGTTGCTTATTGCCATATGTTTGTATTGTATAGATTGAACGGAGAGCTATGAGCTACGTTGAAAAAGAGTGTGTGAGCAACGACAAGTTCCAAAAGGCAAGTGCATACAACCTTTCATGAAAGACCTACTATTTTATTATATTTGCATGGTAGACTATTTCAGTAGTATGCATGATAGGTGTACTACTATATTGCTATGCAGACCTGTTTAGTATATCACCCTTTATTCCTGTTGATTTAGGAACCCATTCACTTGGTAGAAGTTAGAACTGCAATGCTGAAATATTTTATTGTAGTATGAAAGGATAAAAACTCTACTAAGTTAATGAACTACCTGGGTGGCAATTGGTTTTGCTCTATTGGTGGTCAAAGTTGAGTGGCTGCTCAGGGCCATTTCCATGGTTTTAACTGAGTACGTGCACTTGTGAACGGCCACCCAGGAACAAAGAGATTTAAGTCACTCCAAGTTTAGATTGCTTCCAGTGCAGCCACTTGGTATTATGGCTCTGCCTTGACTAAGTAAGTTCTAGGAACCTGATTCCGACAGTTCTCAGCGGATGAATGTCTTGTATGGGTCTGTCTGACGAACAGGGGACTGTTTCCCAAAGGTCTCGTCTTCATCTTCACCTTTCCTTTTCACTAGAAGAAGGTCAAGGTCAGAATGGGTTGATGAAGTCTCGTGGTGAAAGTGCACAACCTCTCGAGAGTGTAAAACTATGATCATAGCCGTGTCCCCGGTTACGGACAATTCTGAGCAGCTGGACAAGGATGTCGATGGAAAATCTCCTCATTCCAATTTCATAATAAAATTTGATGGGTGAACACGGGTATATGAGACCTTGGATGCGTTCCATGGGTGAGTCTCATATTCTTTTTGAGCAAGAAAATGTTTTATGAAAAGTAGGACAAAATTGGCTTTATGCAATAGCTTTTGACTCCACCAGCCAAACATGCATATAGATTTAGACTTGCCATTTTATATTCCACCATAGTATTCACTTGCCGGCCTGTCACAAGGTATTGACCCAAATTCCCTGGGCTGCAACGTTAATGTTGCAGGTTTTTACGATGACGCGTGAGGACGTCTACTTTTCGAGCTTGCAACCAACATGTATGCCAGTGGCACATGAAGATGATGAAGCTCTCTGTGCTACTTATGTTTCCGCTGCCAAACTTTACATTCAAGCTAGCCTTTGGCTATGCAATTTGTAAAGAATATTTTATTTATGGATCTCGGGATGTGATAATTATTTGACATTGATGCATGGTATTACATCTATTTGTGAATTGCTATCCATACTCGATCCAGGGAATAGCACATTTCACGATGTGTTCTTGCTTTTCTAAGCAAGGGCGCTACACGAGATCCTGGTGAGGCCCGCTTCTTTCCTTCCCTTTCCCCGCGCCCTTTTCCTTCCTCTCCCGCCGCCGGTGCCGGCCGTCGCCGCCGTCTCCCGCCGGTACTACGCGCCCGGCATCAGCCCCGGCCTGTCCGGCCAGGAGGCCGGCTGGCTCGAGCTGCTGCCCGGCCTCGCCCCGGCCTGGGCTCGGACTGGGCCGGCCAAAAGGCCGGACCCCTCGGGCACCAGCCCGGCCTAGCGCCCAGCCTGGGCTGGCCAAGGGCTGGCCAAAGGCCGGCCTCTTCGGGCTGCTCCCCGGCCTGGAGCCCGGCCTGGCCGACCTGGAGGCTGGCCCGACTGTGCTTTTGATTTTTCCTTTTTGGGAATAAAAATTAAATAAAAGAAATCATATCTATTTGAATCTTGGTCCAAATTTGACAAATCAAATTTCAAAATGTTCAGGAAAACAAACTCTACCAATTGGAATCATTGAATTTGTCTTTTGGACTTATATTCTTGTTGTTTATATATGAATTCCAAAAAGGGTTCAAATAATACCTAATTTGGGAAATTCCTAATTTGATGAATAATTATCCAAAATTTATGAATAAAATATCAATGTGATCAACACTTTACATGTATTCAAACCATGCCTTTATCACATCATGATCACAAATATTTATTTGATGTTTCCTTAATTGTTTAAAAGAATTAAATTTAATTGATTATTTAATTCGCTATTTATTCATCGGTGCTCCCAAAATTACAAATGAGGTACCAAAATGATCGGAATGACAAACCCTACCCATTTCATGTCATGTTCATGCATTTTGAGCCACTTCTCTAATAATTTAATAATTGATGAAGATTGTGGTCACTAAAATAAATATGGAGTTGAGTCCAAATAATTGCACTAATTACTTGGAACTCCATTTAATTTCTTAAATAATCTAAATGTTAATATCTTGCATAAAATTTGACATGCCATCATGTGATTGAGCATTGCACCTTGTGTTCTTGTGATTTATTTTGTTCTTCATTTTCTTTTGGGTATCGATAGATTCCGGAGTCGAGGGTTCCCCTATCTACCCTGACGAGTCATACTACACGCCTCGGCAGCAAGGTAAGAGATAACCTAACCTTCTTGGAATTTAGCATCCTATGATTTTATCAACTTATTTTATCAACCATAATATTGCATGCGATTCAAATGACATTTTTGCTCAAGACATAGAGTATCCTATGAATGCATGTTTATCCCCGAGCCAATCAACTGTATCCCCACCTATGAACCTTAGTGTTGATGTGTTGGCCGGAGACAAGTATATAATTGTTGTTTTTACATGCTTAGCTATGCTTAGGCAAATGCTAGCAATGTCCGTTGTTTAATTCCATAATTGTTGTTGTTGATGGGATGGTTCGGACATGGTGGATATGTGGGGTGCTTAATTAAAATGCTAAGACGGCTTGGGTGAGTTGCCATCGGGGATGGTGTTTTGCCTCACTCGTGCCCCTAGGTGCGAGTTCTTTACCTCTTGAACCAAGACGAGCGTGCTGCCATTGGTGGGTGCATGGGCGCCTTACTAACTGAATAACTTGTGCGGGCGTATCCAAGGGTCCTCTAGTTCGGTTTTCCATTTGCGTGTGAGTGGAAAAGATGATGTTGATGAGGATTTGTGTTTAGGACATGGCGATGGGGCAGGGGCTGAAATAGGCTGGGTAAACTTGCCCTGTGGCCACAGATGACTCTTGGATAGTCTCATGCGAGGTAAAGGTTTAACCACGCTCGCTTGTCGGCCTTCCCCGGAAGAGGGCCACTCAGGTGACCCGGACGGTACCAATGGGTAAATTAGTACACCCCTGCAGGGTTTAATCTTTTCGAAAAGCCGTGTCCGCGGTTATGGACAACTTGGGAATAGACGATAAGACCATAGAGAACCTTAACCTAATTGATATGGCAGCTAAAGGTTGCATAATTAACGTGTGATAAAGGTTCATTTCCTCGAGGGTGATTCAAGGGGGTGCCTTTGGTGGTGACGAGTGATGATTCTTGCTACTACTTGGTTCGACGAGAACCGAAGGAAAAGTTTACTCTCTTATCCCTTTTTCAGAAAATATTCGGAGTAGTCGATGCCATGGGTCTTCTTATATCTTTTAAATGAAAATCTAGCTTTATGCAAATTAGCTACATACAGCTTTAGAGCCTCCGTCAGCATCGGGCCTATATCGCCCTACTAAACTTGCGAGTACGTCGTACTCAGTCTCTCTTTGCTGCCTTTATTATTTTTGTTTCAGATGAGGACGACACCGAGCAGCTAGGTGGGTTCTTCGTGGACGTCGACTAGTAGTCCGGGGTTCCCAGATGGCAGCTTGGGACCGTGGAACAAGCTGGCTGGGATCTTTTATTTGTAGGCCTCTTAGGCCATATATTTGCATCTTGTTGTTAGACAACACTACCCGCTTCCGCTTGATGAATTGTTGGATCTGTGATCCTTTTGATGTGTAATATTTGTATCTTCTCTTATATGAGTTGTTGTATGCTTTTGTGTCGTAGAGTCTGCAATGTGCCAGTTGTTCCACAAGTCTCGGTCTCTCTACTATACGTGAAAGCGATGTCTGAGCTTATGGCATGATCGAGGTGTTGTGTGCCGATGATCCATTCTGAGCACACCTGCCAATGAGTTTTGGCCTGGGATTGGTAAACCCAGTAACCCTCGATTGTGTAGCATGACCGGTTACACAACGTTTCACTGTATAGTTCTGGGGTCGGGGCGCTACAAGTTGGTATCAGAGCAGGACTGCCTGTAGGAAACCCGTTCTATTGGTCGATGTCGAGTCTAGTTGAAAATTATTTTTAACCTAAAAATGAGTTGTAAAAACCTTCTTAGGATTTTTTTTACTCCTTACCCAATTCACTCTGATCTCGGTGCCATCTTACCTCTATTTGATTTAACGGTGTTTCTGATCGTCTGCAAATTTTAAATCTTTAGGATCTCGGGGTGGGGTTTCTACCTATAGTTACTAGTTATCTCTACTCGTCTGCCAACTCCAAAAAAACATGAAGAAAGGAAGTATGGTGGTTCGTCAAGATATTCCTTTGCTTTAGTCCAAGATCTTGAACCGAAGGTCCCGGATTGTGCTAGGGCTCTGGTGTAATGATTTATGAGGGTTGTCGCCCTTGTGAGCATTATGCTATTGTGAGTCCCGGTGCATGAAGCTGATCTTTAACCCAAGATCTATTCCGTTGAACCCTGATGCTAATGGTTAAACCCTACATCAGGTTGGCAAAATTTGAAGTTAGTCTTCGAACTTGAGGTTGCAGCCGTAATTGATTTTGCTCCTCAACACTCTTCCCTGTCCCCAGCTTTTGCTAAACCCTCCTTTATGGAACTATCCGTATAGTACTTCAAGATCGATGGCTATCACAAGGTAAATGCATAAATAAAGGAGTTTGGTTATAGAGATAACCGACACAAGTGGAGGCGGAGGTTTGTTTCCCGTAGTTCCTTCCCAATGGAAGTACGTCTACGTTGGAGAGGTGTGGAGGCTCCTTGGCCCTCCTACAAGCACGTCCGTGCTCACCCTATTCTCCGTGAGCTCCTCCCGTGGGGAATACCCGATGGGGGATTTGCTCATCCACTATGAGGTCGTCTTGAGGGCGTTGACCAAACCCATACAATGAGGTCTTCTTGAGGGCGTTGACCAAACCCGTACAATTTGCTCGAGCCTACCTCCACACAATAGGAGGCTCCCGTAGCACACACAACCGTCTAGGGTGCACAATGCACCCAAGAGGCACAAGCTCTTGGGAGCCCTATGCACCCAAGAGTAACAAGCTTCTCGAACTTCAATCCCATGTATCACTGTGGGGAACTCAAACCGATGCACCAAATGCAATGGCAAGAACACACTAAGTGGTCAAGTCCTTCTCTCCGAAATCCAACCAAATCAACTAATGCTAGGGAGGGATTTGAGAGGAAGAACAAAGGAGAAACACTAAGAACTCTAAAATCTAGATCTACTAGGTTCCCCTCACTTAGAGGAGGAAAGGATTGGTGGAATGGTAGATCAAGATCTCCTCTCTTGTTTCCCTAAAGATGGGCAAGAATCATTGGAGGGAAGTGGAGGAAGCAAGCTCTCAAGAAGGTCAACAATGGAGGAGAGAGAGAGAGAGCAAAAGAGTTGGAAAGAGTTAGGCAACCATTGGGGAAGAAAGCCCCTTAAATAGGTTGCCCCAAAAATCCAGCCGTTGGGGGGCAGAAACCCGCAGGGGCGGTACTACCGCCAGTGCCGGCGGTACTGCCGCCCCCCATGGGCTTCAGCCAGCCAACGGCTAGCAAAAGATCCCGCAGCAGCGGTACTGCCGCCAGAGGCGGCGGTACTACCGCTGGGGTGCAACAGAGGGTACAAATGGTGGCAGTGCTGGCGGCACTGCAAGCAGTGCTGCACAGCCCAGGAGAGGGCTCAAAGTCCCAGCAGCGGTACTACCGCCAGAGGCGGCGGTACTGCCGCTGAGGGCTAACAGAGCACCTCCCTGGCGGTAGTGCTGGCGGCACTGCTGGCGGTGCTGCACAGCCCAGGAGAGGGCTCAAAGTCCTCAGGAGCGGTACTGCCGCCAGAGGCGGTGGTACTGCCGCTGAGGGCTAACAGAGCACCTCCCTGGCGGTAGTGCTGGCGGCACTGCTGGCGGTGCTGCACAGCCCAGGAGAGGGCTCAAGGTCCTCAGGGGCAGTACTACCGCCAGAGGCGGCGGTACTGCCGCTGAGGGCTAACAGAGCTCCTCCCTGGCGGTGGTGCTGGCGGCACTGCTGGCGGTACTGCCAGCGGTACTGCCGCCAGAGGCGGCGGTACTACCGCCGCACAGAGAAAAAAACAGTAAAACCCTGAAACTGAATAACTTTTGCTAGGAAGCTCCGATCGAGGTGAATCCAATTTTGTTGGAAAGAGTACGACAAGAGCTATCCAACAAAAAGCAGAAATGTTGAAACCAAGCAAGGGAGATTTTGCTAATAAATGAAAGAGTGAAACCTTTCGCACGGATGGACCGGCAAAATCTCCAAAACCGAAAAGAGAAGATGCATACGAAATCCGTTTTCGGTGAACTTGGCCTTGTCATGACTAGCACGACAAGCACCAAGACCACACCACGATAAGAGCCAAATAAGAACCAATAAAGATGATGCCAAGGATGCAAAGGTTTGAGCTCTCTACGACGATACGATCAAGATATTCGCTCGAGAGCCCCTCTTGATAGTACGGCTATCTATCCTATAACCTGGTCTCTCAACTAACATCATGAGACCGGTAAAATAGAAACCCTATCAAGATCATACCTTTCCTTGCGCAATAATCCACTTGAGGTCGATGAAGACGATCTTCATCTCCTCAAGACACACCACCTTTCTTGATTGCGCTTCGCTTGGTGAAGATTCACATGTTGCTCCCCCATACACCAATATGGGAGAAGCACTCTTCGGCATATCTTCACTTGGCCTTGAGTGTTGATCAACTCGCACTTAGCCTTGATCAACACATATAATCTTCTTCCCTTAGCCTTGACTCCAACATATGGAGATCAAGCAATGCTTATGGACACACCTATAAGTATAGCTCAATACACACATTAGTCCTTAAGGATTCTCATTAATTATCAAAACCACACATGGGGGCAACCATGCTCTTTCAATTGTGGTCATCAATACTTAACATGCTTGTCTGACTATAGGTTAGTGTCTCATACATGATCAGGTACAAATTCATAACCTCCTCAGTCAAATATTGTATGTATTTGTCTAGCACCTGCAGTGTAAACCGTACAATACAAAAGTAACAACTATTTTGGATTTCTTAGCAAATAGGAAACTTCCTTTGTTATTTTTGTTTGAATGACGCGCCAAAAATTAATAGGCCCTTGCATCTTATAGTTAAGAATAACATTTTCTAATCACATCATTAAGGGATTAGCATATTACCACTTTTTTAGATTTAGTGATTGCATTGGAGGGCGATGTATCCCAAGATCACAACGATTGATAATGTTGATATTAAACGACTTTAATACAATAAAAAGATTATCCTCTTAAATACAACAATTATATTTAGCTATCACACTTCAACAAGGATGCGCTGGTTAGGAGGGATAATTTTTCACTAACGATAATAAAACCTGAATTATTGAAAGAATATGATCCAACTAAGAATTCCTAATAGTGCAATGCTTTATGTTTATAAACCAGATGATGCCTCTATTGATTTATGTATAACAACAGTGAAACAAACAAGAATTCTAGGTTAATAGAAGATATCAACTTTGTATTTCAAGTCCTCGAAAGGAATTGATTGTAGAGTTTGAGAGAACTGATTTTATATTTTTAACATGATGCTAATCTTGCACTATGTGGTGACAACAATCATTTGGTTGTACGCAACAACTACAATGGAGTAAAATTAATTGAATTTGTGTTACATACATTCGTAAGATGATGACAAACGTTAACTTTTTTTGCTAATAAGTTATACCAAAAATGTTTTTAATACAATAAGCCATCTCACTCTATACTACGAACACATGAGATATTCCACTGGTTATATATTTACGATACCAAGAACATGAGTGTGACAGCGATACTTCTCTAGTATGATCCTAAGTAGTATACATATTCTAGATTTCACATGCCAAGAAACTCAATGCCATGCATATATGTGGACTCTGCCCATAAGCTTCAAAGTAAACAAGTATATGTAGAAACTCTATCAACTCTAGATTCAACTACATACGAGAGCACCATATAAATCATGATTCATTGCACATACTTTGTATCAACGTCCACACACATAATTGATGGTACCACACAATAATTTCATTTCATTAGTGGAAGGAGCATCGATTGTGGATATTGTAGAGGTAAGAAAACAAGACTTACATATCCCCTGGAATGAATATAGCGGGGAGGAGCTTGGGACGACATATAGAGGGGACCAAGAATATGGCAGAGGGAGATACCATGCTCGAGATCATGGGAGGGGGGTCTCGAATCAAAATTTTGTGGAGAGCTGAAGGACGGCGAAGGAGCCTCTGCGAGGCTAAGGAAAAAGAGATGGGCCGCCGACGGCACTGGCGGACAGGCCCGCAAGCTTGGCGACGATGTGTAAGTAGAGGCATTTCCGGAGCTCGAGGCGGCGTCACCTTTCGGCGGAAAGCCCAAGCGAGGGATATGACGTCTAGAAGGTAGCGAAGGGAGGTCCTAGGGGCATTTTGGTTACTCGCACACATTTTCGGACTTTTTGCATTTGTGGCTCATCGGAGCCTGACTGATCATGAGAAACATGGATTGTATCATGTTTTGCACTATGTTTGCTTGTCTATATTGAGTTTTTTCTACATCTGGAGAAACACAAACACATACATTTGGTTGTATAATGTGTTTTGTGTACTCTCACCACTTGGCTACATAGTAAACTTACCTCACTCCACCACACTTGAACAAATTCTCCTACATGACTAGATCATGTAGGCGCGCGTTGCCGCGCCCATCTATTAAGTTGGTAGAATGTTAGGAACTGATACAAATATAGTTTGATGTAACTCCAAAATTGATATATTTAAAGTAAAATGATAATTTGAAATGTATTATGAGTCAATTTAATGACTGTAATAAAGTATCTTGCCCATTTTTTAATTACTCTTATTACATGTAAGGAAATTTGAATGTGTAAGATGACACCTGTTGTGTCTCCGGCATGGCACAAAACCACGGGAAGGTATATTTAGGTAAAATTATAAGAAATAAAGAAAATAATTGTTTCACACAAATGAAGATTTTTGTACAAAAAATCTATCGAGGTTCATACTAACAAAAAGAATTGAAAATGCCTAACATAACTCTTGTATCACTATTCAAAGTTATCCGGTCGAACACGATATCGAGTCATTTGTCGTAGGAACAACTCTACCTTCTCCATTGATTTTTGCTCCATCATTCCATGCATGGACAGGTTACATAGCGTGCCTACTTCAATTTGCTTCCTTAATGAAGCCATAGATAAATGTTATATACCACCACACTTTGGGCTCGCCCTTTCGCAACCATGCGGAGTAGGTCAAGCGTCCACTCGCTGTTGTTACACAACCGAGCTGCATATCCTATGAAGCTTAGGAATTAGAGAGCATGGGAAATAAAAATCTACATAGCAAATATCATACCACAATAAATTTGTATCAGACCTTATGCATCAAATAAGAAACATGAATTTCTACCAATACAGATAGAGAGAAGCGAACACAATATTTGTGCGCTTGAGGCCAGCTTGTCAGGTTTAATCAAGTTTACTTTGAGAATGCTATGGAATCCATCCTGAGAAAATTATATGCCAATTATGCATGGCATTAAAACCACATGCACTCACAAATTAGAGACCAAAACGCAGAAGTACCAAATATATTACATAACAGTAGTACTACACCATCCATACCCAAACTTGGTCCACATGATTCAGAGAAAGATAATCTAAAATGAGCGCAAGTAAAAAATAGTTGCCGATATATACTGCAGCATAAGCTTAATATGCTGACAGGCTCCAGTGTATTGTCGGAGAAAGAAAACCAGAAATCTATTCTTTGTGAGCAACTTGACAGTATGCAGTTCACATTCTGCCATGCGATGTCATATTCGATTTTTGTTGCTCCACATAATCAACATGGATTTTGTCTGAAATAAACAGCATGGTCAATAAATTTGCTTGATTGGTTACCTCTTGTCTAATGTCATCGTGAACAACACAACCATTTCCTAAATCCTCATTCGGCCTCAATCGCATTTGTTTGAAGGTCTGAAAACGACAACCTGCACCAAAAAAGACACTAAGAAACTCTTCGTAGAAACACAAGGAGAATCTGATCCAATACTTGAAAAAATGGTACATGAAAATTAAGGATTTAAGGAATAAAAAGGTGATTTACCGTTTTCTAGGGAGGCGTCCTAGCTCCAGCCGGGTCTCATGCCCGAGGGAGAGGATGAAGCCCCCGGAGAAATAGATCAACCATGATGGCGCACTTGCTGTACCCGTCAATATTTCTGGTAGAATGGTATGAATCTCTATAAATGCATGAAGATGCGGTAAATAATCACCTTCCTAAGATTGAAAAACGCCATGGTTGTAAGATATTTGAAACAAAGATTTTACCATATCATACAAATACATGTCATGAATGGATTGGTAGATTAATAGAGCAGGTTGCAGAGCAAGCTATTGCCTCTCTCCACCTTCTCAAAATCTTCTAACCAGGGATCAAACAACGATTGGTTGGTGTATATAATAGTTGCTACAACATGCTAGCAGAACATCAAAATTATGAATGTATGATTCTTTGAAGAAAATCAAAATGAGAAAACGACATAGTAATAGAAAATTTGTTTTATGAATAGTCTAATTCCTCAATAGTTGGTTAATCATTAGGATCAAAAGCTAGAAGGCTTTGCAAGATATTAAGTGTGGAATGACCTACCTTGTGGGTTGAGATTTTTCAACATCTGTGAAGATATCAATATCAAAATAATATAGAAGTGTGATATATGAAGCACCATATTCCAACAGCAGTGAAGCAGTCCAGCAATGGTTGGCATTAAGAAGTCACCCAGGAGGTTGCTTTATTGATTAATAGTTTAATACTTCAATTAAAAAAACTTACTCTAGGTTCCATAGGTGAGTTGCAAGAGAAACTTCATACAAATGTTTTATTTCAGCTATCTGGATGCTATTGGCAGTACATCATTGGAACCATGAAGCTAAGAAACATGTCCAATACAAGTCAGTAAAGTTGGTAAAAATTAAATATCATATATGTAAAAGGTCTAGAATCATACCTTTGTTGTGTAGTGAAAGGCAGAATGATTTAAATTACAGTAGCATACAATAATCACTTTCCATGCAAAAAAACATCAACAAATTCAGTTAGCTATTATCGATAATAAAGATGAACAAATTAAGCCTCATATGAAAACGGAAGTAAACTGCTCTTTCGGACATGCTTATTGAAGCTGTTGGAGGCAATGCAAACTATCAAAAGATGCTTGCCTCCTCTCTCCCTACAGTAGATAATCTATCCCAAAGCAAAGTGGATAGACACACATGTGCACAACATTAGTTTTTTCTAATCAAAAGCTAGGGATCAGACCAAGCCTACTGGGTGGTTCTGTGATGAGAATAGAAAGGGGTTGGTGAGTTGACCGTGGTTAGAACTTGAAATCTGGAGAGATTCAGCGGCCGGAATAGAAAGGGACATGTTGCAACATGGAGGAGGGGGTCGGGACCTGCTGCATCGTGCAGCTGCTCTAGAAGAGCGCGGCACAACCTTCAGCTCCGTCCGGCGGCGTGGTCGGGACCTGTTGCGTCGCGCGCCTGCTCTAGAACAGCGCGGCGCGACCCTCTGTTGCGTCCGCCGGCGCGGGAGGGAGGTTACCGAGGAGAGCTTCTGCTGCGTCCGGCGGCGGGGGATGGAGGCTGCCGGGGAGACCATCCGATGTGTCGGGCGACGAGAAAGGAGGAGGCTGGGGAGGGAGGCGGTCGGCATTGCAGGGAGTCGAGCAGATCGGGAGCCAGAAGCGTCTACTCTACACATAACTGGGCTTTAGCGGCATACTAAGGCCCAATTCACCACAACAACCCGATTTGATCCCCGGTGTAGCGTCCCCTAGGGACATTTGGCCCAATGCGAAACTGACAGAAATCCAACGGCCAAAATTGTTCTGAGAGCATGATCCGACGGCCGAAACAGCTCAGGTCGGGAGAGATCGTGAGAGAGCGCCTGGTTGTGCCAGTTTTAATGTCCCTAATAGCCACATGAGGTGCAGTGCGGCGAGAGAGGTAGCAGCAGGAGCTGCGGCGTTAGTGAACATACAAGAACACCATGATACAACAAGTAAAGTGTAAATACGTACATACGGCCATACGGGCCACACGGTTAAAGCTGAGGAGCAACCTGGGAGCTCTATTTATAGGGAGATTAGAGATAGGAGGGATTGTGTGGGCCCGGCCCATAGTTACCATTTTTGGTCGACTGCTTGACTTGGAGCACCTGAAAGGCTGAAAATGACCTTGGGCCCCTGTGGCCCGGCACCCAACCCAAGCCCGAACTCTGGACCGAGGAGGTCCCCCGGCCTCAACGGCACTGACACGCGCTGCCGTCGCTCCACGCACGTCATCCCCTATTCTCCTTCGCTTTCTTCCCCGCCGGCTCCCTACTCCCTTCCCCATGGACTCCGGCGAGTGCTCCAACTCCAACCCCTCCGCCTCGTCCCCGCCCGACGCCGACGTCTGGGCCAGGCTAGGTAACCGGCGTTCTCAACCCGACGGATCCTCCTTTCGTGGGTTTCTTCAACCGCACGGGTTCTTGATTCTGGTTTCTTGGCCCGCCCCGTGCATTCCTTTCCAGTGCCCGCGGATTCCGCATACCCGGAGGTGGCCGTCGCCGAGGAAGACGCCGTGGTCTGCTCCCTGGTCGCCCCCGCCGCCGGCGGGGAGGAGCTCGCGTGGTGCGAGATTAGGCGCGGCGGCGACGGATCGTCGGCGACGATCCGCAACCTCAGGTACGATCCGTGGCTGGTTCTTTCTGTTGCGGGTAATCTCGTGGATCGCGCATTGTGGGGAAAGTGCGGGTTTTGGTGTGGTTTTACGGTTCTATTGTGGTACGGTCGGTATATTGTCGTTGCATTTTTTGTTCTTGTGCAAGGGGATTGCTGTAGAATGTCAAAATTGGATGTGTCTGGACTGTATTTTGGTGGTTAGATTTCGCTTGAATGATGGGATTGGGTAGAGCGAATTGTGAGAAAGGTGGATTTTCCCCTTTGTTGTACTGCTGTATCCGTGCTCTTCGATAACTTAAATACAACCTTTGCTTATTTTGTCAGACTCTTGTCAATGTTTCATTCTTTTCATGTGTCATCTGTGTGTCATTTGTTTCTCATTACATCCTTGCTAATGTTCATGCTTTGCCATTGTCCATGTACCATTGATAAAGCTCGGATGCAATAATTGTTGATGGAAGAGTTATCCAACAAGAAGTTGTTGGCATTAAACCAGGGAGCGAAATTGTACCAGGACCCCAGAAAGAAGGTCATATAGTTTTGCATTTTCAATTTGTAGTACTACACAGATTAGCGGCACTGCATTTCTGTATCCTTTTTTTCGGAGAGAAAAATACACTTTTCTGTATGAAGCTGAACAATTTTTTGTGACTATTTTTGCTAAATGTGCATTCTTTGTCATTGTTATGTAGCTAAGAGATATCATTCTGTGTACAGTAGTTTCTGGGTTTACAAAGTGAAACGTGTATCTGCTGCAATACTGCATCTATTTGTCTGTTTGTTAACTCTGAAGATTTCAAAGTCAATAGCAAAAGGAAACAGTATCATTTGTTATTATATGTGTATCCTGAGGTCATTCAAATTGTCTTGAATACTTTTACAGTCCACAACCCAGAACTTCCTCACCATCGGCAAACCTACCAGTCTACCACTCATCACATTCTGAGAATGTTTGTCAAACTTGCAAAGGCTGTAGCCACATTGAATTAGTATGTAGTCTTTGTAGTTGTGCATCAGAAAATCTTTACACTTAAGGGGTGCTCTATTTTCGTGCCTCTCTAATTCTGAACAGATGAACTGGATTATTTTGTAATGCATTCATGTTATTCATTTTTCTTCCAGGGCATTTGGTGTATACCTTTGATATAACAGCAACGAAGGACCATAATGAAAACAATGTAAAGGTAATCTTATGGAAAGAAATGTTATTTTATAATGATAATCTGTGTGCACTAATTGCAAGTTACTAACTTGTAATTAACTGATGATGTCAGATTGTACTAGATATTGAGAATGCAAAATGCAGCATATGCTTGAATTTGTGGCATGATGTTGTTACTGTTGCTCCCTGCTTCCATAACTTCTGGTACTTTTCTAGTTTTCCTAGGCTCTCTCAGAGTCCCAGTTTAAAATCTTAGATGGTGATCCTTTCTCTACTTTTTTAAGCAATGGCTGCTTCTCTGAGTGGTTGAGGAGGTCTTCAAGTAATTCCCGTGATAAAAGTCAGAGTGCTGCCTGTCCACAATGTAGGACATCAGTGCAATCAGTTGGAAGGAATCACTTCCTTCATAATATTGAAGAGGTATGCTAATTTCCTGTAGTGACTGCATTCCTTCCTGAATCTTTTTCCTATCATTTTTGTTGGTGTACACTACTAGATTTCATTTTATTGTTTTTTTTGTAGGCTATACTAAAAGCTTTTTCGTCACTTCAGCGGTCTGATGAAGATATTGCGTTGTTAGAGTCATATGCCTCGGTTAAATCGAATCTTGTGAGTTCAAAACCTTAACCTTACTACAGGAATTGCCGGTTTACACTGTTCTCTAAATGCATCAAGTGTGCTTATCTTATTCTCTTCAAGAAAATAAACGCACCTTTCGTCAAATGCCCGTGGTAGTTGCTTTGTAACGAATTACCGAAGAAGTTATTTAGGTTACCGTTGATAACTCTAGAGCTTTTCAAGGCTCATGAGGTTAACTGGGTAACCTATTCTATCAATTATCACTAGCAGCATCTAACTGTAGGAAGTTAAGGGCAAGTGACATGATAATGTGATGAGACATCTATCTGATGCTTGACAAACACCACATTTCCTTGAGGTTTGTCATACAACGTATCTGTCATTTTTTCCTAGGAAATCCAAGCCCAGTTTCAATTTATGAGCTCGACATATGAAGTATCATGGTGAACTTTTAACATTGAACAGGATATAGTATATAACGTTTTGCAAGTGAATTCATGGAACATAGAAGCTGCAGAGATTAACCTAGCATGTTATGGTTTTAATTTATTAAAGGAATTAGCAGGCATGCAACTGGATGCAATGTTATTATTTGAATTTGGTAAGAGAATATAACACTGGATGCAAATTCTGCAAATTGTGTTCGAAGGTTAGTTTGTCTCGTAGTCACTATGATGTACTATTGCTAACCTGAGTAGCATGTGATAATTGCTCCTTGCTAAACCTACCAAGTCTTATATTTCATAAATCGCTTTTTTTTAACGTATATTTCATAAATCGCTGCTTACTGTATTATCCTTCACAATTGTATTTTCTTATATTTATGGTCTTGCTATGTTCCCAAGATTCTCAATAGTTTGCGACGTGTAACACGTGTTATTTCGTACCGTAGGTTTTGGGAAAGAAGAAAAACCAATCAAGGAAGCGCCCTTTACCACATCCAAGTGATGAAAGCAACGATGCTGAACTTCCATGTCCTCAATGCAGTAAATATGGAAATTCCTTTTCGAACACTATATTACAGTAATCTAGTGTTTCTATCCTTTTGACCAACATGGATCATTACATTTGCCATTAGGTTTTCAAGATGTGGATATTTTCATCACTATACAAATCGATTCCTGATACAATATTGTGTGTGCTACTTTTGGCATGACCTTAGACTGAGTGCATGAGTTTTGAGTTGATATGGTTCTATTAGTAGCTTTTGCATTCTTTCATTAAAGTTAAGGCAAAGGCAGAGCTTCCTTTTGTTTATATTGTCAGTTAAAGTTTTAAAATGCTACTCTTTACTGGCATCTAAAAGAGACCAGAGCGGTCGAATAATTAATTGAGTCTATTCAGCATTCAATTTTACATGTTCTGTAGGAAGTTTGTTCTCTTTTGACGACATGACTATTGCAGGTACTGAATTTGTTGGATTTAGATGCAGTCCGGGAGCAGCACACTTGCAGTGTAATGCATGTGCAGGGATGATGCCTGCTAGACCTAGCACCAGCATTCAACAAAAATGTAATTACCAATTGTGATTGTCTGTACTCTTGTAAATTACATGTAATTACCAATTGTGATCGTCTATTTAACACTATGTGTAGTGCAATGTTGTTGAACTCGAAATTTAGCACGTTATATTTTGTGTGGCATTGCTTACATATTTGTCATTAATTAATAACTTAAATCTATTTTATTCATATAAATATGCATTAACAGTGTGAGCAACATCATTCGTTTGCTTCTCAAGAAGTTTCTGAAGATAGCTGTTGCCATGTGATTGCTCCTTATTCGTAATGAAGTTCATGAAACCGATTAATTTTGTTGGTGCTGAGCTACCGAACTTATGTTGCAGGTTTGGGGTGTGATGGGGCATTTTGTGGTGCTTATTGGTATTCCCAAGGAGTGAATTCAAGTCATTGTGATCTAATCTGCAACCCTGAAACTTTCAGGATGGTAAGCCAATATATCCTCTGATGTCTTCTCAACTCTGTTGTTCCTTACATCATCATACAAAGCAACTGCAATATTTTTGACATGATTTGTGCGCTATATTCTAGATTTCTCAGCACCGTATCTCAAGACTTCCTGACACGCTTCACGGGGGCAATCCATTTGAAAAAGATGTAGGAACATTCCACCATGATCTTACCCGTTATCATTTATGGCCTTGATTGTAGTTTCACGTCTGAGTACATTGTGATTTCTCCCTTATAGATTACAGCAAGATGCATACAGCAATCTGGCAAAACGTTGCAAGCTGTAATCTCAGAGTGGATAGCAAAGTTTGACAATAAGGAACTTGGTAACATTTTATTTACTGTATTATATTTGAATATTGTTTTTATGCATGTATGATAGCTGTGAAGGAATTGTTTTTAAAAATTCAGTTATACCATGACATGATAATAGACTTATTGCATACAACTGTATTCATGACTTGAAGAAGGAAAGCCAAAAATAAAGGCTACTACTTTCAGGGATATCTTCCACTTGGTTTACACAAGTACACAACACACTTTTTTCTTTCAAGAAAATGCAAAAAGCTTTGTCTCGATGTATTGATACAAGAGAAGTTAGGTACAAGCATGCGACCAACAACCCACTTTACAACCCTACACGCCTAAGAGCTATACACCTGCCAAACCATACCCTACTCATACTGTCATTGTCCGTGCCCTGTATATATTTTTATGACAAAATGTGCCCCGATAAATCACATTGGAATCATTGATTGTATGGTGCTCTTGCTGCATGCAGATCGCTCAAGGCTGCAGTTGAATAATGTGGATGCAATTACTTCCCGGACATATCTTTGCAAGTAATTGCTTATTGCTTCCTGAGTTGAAAAGAATAGTTTCTTGGTTTCATCTCCGTGCCTTTGCTGATTTTGCTGACTTCAAATGAATGCAGAAATTGCTACAACAAGTTCGTTGATTTTCTGCTGTATTGGTTTCGTGTGTCAACGCCCAGAAATGTATGTATATTAGTAACTCCTACCATCAATTCATAATGTCATCGTCTTATGCTAATCATTCAGAAATTTTTAAATATGCCTGCCTTGACCTTTATGTTATGAGACGTGGATGTTACAAGTGCCCTTATGTTGTTGACATACAAAGATCTATGTCCACAAAAGGCTACCGTATATTGTCGAAGTTATTTCGCCAACGAGAACTACAATCATCTCAAATACAATACTAGGTACATGTTACTGAGTGCAGAGTGGGCATTAATTAGGATCAGATTAAAGCAAGCTGTTACATCTCAGACCACTGTCTGATACATACTAAAGAATCAACCGTTTGATTTTTCCTGTGGTTTCCACTTTCCAACCTGTTTGTTTGGTATGTGCTGAAAACTAGTAATTCGTTTGAGCTCAATCATGAGTGGTGGTGAACATAGAATTCCTGACAACAAATATCAAGACATGCTTTAGGCCCAAGATTTATTCAGATTCTACCTTAAGTCCTTAACGAGGTTGCAAAAATAGGTATGTGGTGGACCTGGTTGTTGGCGTAAAATATTATGATTACCAGTTGGGGTTAACTGGTTCGAATCTGATAGATTGTTTGAATCAACAAATTTCTGATTCAGCTGGTTTATTAAATCTGTTCCTGAACATTCCTCTGTGTAAAAATAAATATTAAATTGTGTTTCTAACTGCTTTGGCTGCAATGCTCCCCTGCACATATTCCTTATTAATTTTGCATATCAGTCCCTTAGTGGCGTTTATTTTGCAGCTGCTTCCACCTGATGCTGCTAGCAGGGACAGTTGCTGGTACGGTTTCATGTGCCGTACCCAGCACCATCGACCAGACCACGCCAAGAAGCTGAACCATGTCTGTCGTCCGACAAGAAGTAACCCCTAACTTGCCTGATCTCTACTCAAGCCGATTCTCCGACGACAGAGTAGATTGTACAGAATAGAGCAACACACACTCGTAGGTTCTTGCTTTGCCTCCCAGTTTGATTTGTGTGTGGTGGATCATACGATAACGGTTTCATCCCATGTGATGTACCATATTCCGAACTGTAATGCATGATAGGTTTTTGTTGATGTACCGTCACGTCCAAGCTCACATACCTCCTGGAGCTCTCGTCATTGTTGTTCATGCGCCTTCATGTATTTTGGTTTACATTAATCAATTTTTTTCTGCACATCAGCATGTTGTCGTTTGAAGATGAAGGCCATTTTAATGCTTGCGTTGAAAGAGCTGGCTCAAATTCTGTCGGCAGGTTAGGGGGTGTGCATGGTTTAAGGATGCATGCATGCTCTCGCTTTCACACGCATGAGAGGAAATGGTGATGTATTTGCACAGTAGCAGCAATAGGCTTCTTGTTCGCACGTCGTTTTCATGTTATTGTGGAACATGAGCGTCTATGTCGCTAGTGGTATATCAGTTTGAAAACGCAAGCAGCTGATTCCTGTGCTAAATTTGTAGTATTCCCTATCGCTTTTCCTCTAGCACAACTTATAAAGTACCATCATACCAGAATAATCTTGTGGTAACTCTAGCGAAGAAAAATTCCGAGTGAGTTGTACTTGTGTCCCCAAAGATGGCACAATTGACAGAATACCCTAGTTCTTCACTAACGTACCAATTTGAAGACTGGACTACCACAATGTTACCATACTTCTCTTCTCCACTTCAAGCTCTATAGTAAGGTGATATATATATAGTAAATACATGCCTATGAACTTTCTTGCTATCTGGTCCACTCCAAACAACAAAATCCAGGGTAGCAGCAATAGGCTTCAAGTTTTCAACCCATCTCTGTCGCACAACTTGTTAGCACGTCGGTTTCAGGTTATTGTTGACCCGAGCGTCTCCGGTCTACGTCGCCAAGTGGTATATCAGTCTGAAACTGCCATTCCTGATTCCTGTGCTGATGTTGTGCTGATGTTGTACTACTCTGGATCATGAAGGTCCATTTCCTCTAGCACAACTTGTAAAATACTGTAGGGTCATATTTCCGGAAACCTGATACTGATAGTGGCCTTAATTTTACCGACACGGAAATACAATCCAACTCGCTGCATCTCATGTCGCCGCAACGACCTTCTCAACCCCTTTTATCGCCACAGTTACCAATCGCCGTAGCCATCCCTAACCGGCCCAACAAGTGTACCGGCTGAATCTACATTTTTTTTTTTGAGAAAAAACATTCGAAGACATCTTATATCTTATATTAATCAAAGAAAACAACCGGTACAAAGTAGATACAACTCGATGCAACATGGCCAAGTACAAAATAAAAATACAATGAAACATGTTTGATCGGGTTAAACCCGTGGAGCTGCTGCACATACGTACGCCCCTTTTGCAATGTCAAAAAAACGCCCAACTGCATTTCAAACCACAGCCATCGAATTCGCACGGCTCTGCTGAAACTGAACCTGTCTTTGATACCTACTAGTCCCCCTACCTCCTTCCGCGCAAACTCGCCTCCAATTGACCATGCGCTTCCTTTCATGAGCCTCTCAAAGAAAAAAATAGCACGCTATGAAAAAATAGCACTGGTCTTAAAATACGCTATTAGCATCGGAAAGTCAATATGGAGCCTGAGCTCCATAGAGCTCGGGTTTCCAAAAAAAATTTGAATCCGCAAATTTGACTTTCAAAAAATTCTGAAAAACGCGCTATAGCGTGTTATTAACGAGACATTGTACACTGATTAATTTAGCGAGACAGGTATCAAAACGCTATATGGTGCTATTAGTGACCCTATAGCGCGCTATTTTTTTTTCCATGCGCCCTCCACACACACACACCCACACACACAAACATTCCTTTTTAGCTTATCGAATCTCTTAACTGCCCAAGGATTGGCCGCGAAGATTATCAGGGAGTCTGTCAGCGAAGACGTTAAAACCGAATTGATCAACAGCAGCCTCCCAGGTCCTTTCCTCCCAAACAACAACAAAATCCTCCGGAAAACCTGCAACGAGAAATGGAGAGCACAGTTGGGAGATGTCACCTGTGACAGAACAGGGCTCACTTCAGTCGCTTCACGGACTCTCCATGCCGGCACCCACATCCATCCCGATGCCTAACCAAAGATTGGTTCCTAGTACACAGAGCTTCCTCTTCGCAAGTTCCGAAACGATTCTATTTTATCTATGTCAGCGTACAATACATACATGCCCGTCGTTGGCTCCGCGTGTTACATCATGGACAGTTACAGGGAACAGTCCGTTTCCTGCTCATAACATAACCCGTGGAGGATAGATAATGATGGCCATCTTTGTCCATTTTGGGCTCCGGTCATGGTCGACAGCCCTGACTGAAAGCTGCTTGGGAGCACTTGCTCGCTTTTTCACAAAATTGTTTTTTTACTCTGTCCAATTTTCTCAAAGATATTCGCATACGTCGTCATCGTATCCGGATCGATTCCAAGTTTCATAAAAAAAATCGCAACTGGTGTGAGTTGAGAAGAGCAAAACAAGCAGCTACCTCCCACCTATATGTTCCTCCATCTCCATTCTGAATTGGAAACTCTTTAACTTTCAAATGAATGTTGTTTTTAATCCATGATTTATTTGAAAGAATCACACATGTGCATCATTTTTCACCACCTTAGGACGGGTGTAGAGGAAATGCGACATGAGGGCACGATGAAGAGACTCGTGTCAGCGGCGAGGGATTTACGATGAATGGTGAAATGAAATGGAACCCATGTGGCAAAAATTGTGAAGCTATAATCACAAGAATGGGAATATGGAGGAGCGATGTAACTGGATGGATAGCTCTGTAAGTCAGATGCACTGTAAAATTGTGTTTTTTCTTTACCTATGTCACGATTGTGAATTCCATCACTATAAGCGCCATTTATAGAAAACCCTAGAAAAATATTTTTAAAACAATGGTTCTATTAATATATTTAGGGAATACCAAAAGTTAGTGTTCTCACATGGTTGTTCTTCTACCACAATTCGCTCCCTTTAACACCGATTAAAAGTGCACCTAGAAAGCATTATTGAGACAACCATATATGTTTTTCTGGAACTCAACGTTGAATTTTTAGGTCAAATATTTTGTTCATCTAAATGTTGTAAAAAAATTCTACCATCCAAACAGGTCTTACATTGCCATAAAATTCGTGAAGAATTCGTGCTATCCAAACATGACTTAACTTGCATCGAACAAATCAATTAGTATTTTTTACGACTCTAAAAAATTACTGAGGATATAGCAATAGAAAGTGTAACAGTAAAATGTACAAAACACTTCCTTATTAAGATTGATGGACCATTAACACATAGTGGTTTATTCAACAAAGCATCATCACCATCTACACAAACCATGGACTACCGAAAGTCAAACAAAAAATCCGCAATAGATAAGAACTGGCTATTAAGGTTTTCGCATGGTTGTTTTTATAAAGTTCAACGAGAATTTCTCGCACTTTTAACAGCGATTGAGAGTGCATGTAAAAAACATTATTAAGACGACCATATATGCCTATTTGGAAAGCAAGGTAAATTTTTAAGTAAATGTTTTGCTTCTCTAAATGTTGAATGTTTCGCTGCCTTCCAAACAGGTCTTTCGCGTGTAATTTTTGTAAAATCTTTTTTTTTCTATGAAAGCGTAGAGCTCCCGCCAGCCTTTCGGAAAAAAGAAAAAAATCCACGTTATCCTAGAATTCTAGAGGAATTAGTGCTCTCAAAACATGAATTTGTATCGAAAGAATATATTCCCTATTTCTTACAACTCAAAAATATTACAGAGGATATAGCAATAGAAAATGTAACGATAAAATGTACAAAAATATACCCTTCTTAAGATTGATGGCCCATTAACAAATCATGGATGACTTAATTGGACCCGCTCCTAATCATCACCTCCATCATCACAAACAATGGATTACCGAAAGAGAACTATAAAATCCTAATAGAAAAGAACAATCGGAACAATTGGCAACAACGGTTCAATATAATTCATTACTAAAAAAATAAGGTTTTCACATGATTGTTTTTCTAAAATCCCATGAGAATTTCCCGCACTTTAACAACGATTGAGAGTACTTTGCATTATTGAGATGATCACATATTCCTATTTGGAAGGTAAGGTTACATTTTTAGGTCAAATACTTTGCTCCTCTAGATGTTGCAAATTTTGCTACATTCCAAACAAGTCTTAACTTTGCCCTAAAATTCTAGAACAATTCGTGCTCTTGAAAAAAGGACTTACTTTTATCAAACAAATAGATTACTATTTTTAAAAAATAAAATAGTTTATTGAGGATATAGCAATAGAAAATGTAATGTAAAATATGCAAAAAAAATCTACCTTCTTAAAATTGACCATTAACAAATAATGGCTAATTCAACTAGATCTGGTCCTAATCATCTCCTCCATCAACAGAAATCTTGGATTAATGAAAGGCAAACTTAAAAAATGCCAGAAGTAAAGAACAAGCTAGACAATTGATAACTTCAGTTCAATACAATTCAATACCATAAGTTAGTGGTTTCACGCGTCTGTGTTTTTTAAATCCCACGAAAATATTACCTACGCTTCAACACCGATTGAAAGTACACATAGAAAACATTATTGAAACAACCATATACGCCTTTTTGGAGCTAGGTATTTTGTTTAATATTTTGCTTCTCTAAACGTTACAAAAATACCTTCCAAACAGGTCTTATCTTACCCTTGAATTCTAGTGGAATTCTTGCATCGAAAAAAATGATTACTTTCTCTAAAAAATAGATTACTGATATTGTTTTTACAACTCAAATAGAGTAAGGATATAGGCATATAGCAGCGGTAGAAAACGAAACGGTAGAATGTGCAAACCTTAACCTTCTTAGGATCGATGGAGCATAAACAAATAGTGTCTGATTCAATTGGACCCACTGCTAATCATCACCTCCATCAGCACAAACCATGGATTAATGAAAGGCAAACTAAAATAATCCCCGAAGGAAAAGAACAAGCTAAACAATTGGTTGCATGATTTGAGTAATAAACTAGTGCAACAGCAGCAACTAGCTAAATGCTCACAAACACTCTTATCACCATGCCAGATAAGCTTGCATGATTGGTTGCTCAAATGGACGATGGTTCGTTCCTAGCTTACTGCGGGCTTGCGGCGGAGTGGCCGGCCTCGCCGCCACCGTTCGCGCTGGCGCTGGTGCTGCCTCGGCGGTGCTGATCCATCTCGGGCGGCTGCCCTTCCTCCTCCTGCTGCTGGTGCTGGTGCTGCTCGCCGCCGGTGGAGCGGCCGCAGGAGTTTAGGGCCGCGAGCATGCCGAGGTTCGGCTCGCCCATCCCGCCCGGGAAGCTGCTTCTTGACATGAACTGCAGCGGCGCCTGCACCGTGTTCCCCGCGCCGAATGCCCACGCCGGCTGCATCCAGAAGGCGCCGCCGCCGCCTGCGCCGTTGTTCGGCGCCATGGCCCACATTGCTCCCGAGACAGCAGTTGGCGGCGGCGCTGGCCTGGGCTTCTGCTGCCCGGGCTCGCCGCCACCCGCCGCGGCGCCGGCGGGTTCTTGGTTGCGTGCACTGTCCTTGAACAGGTCGTCTGCCTCCCTATACCGCTTCCTCATGAACTCCCCGGCGCCAGGGTCTTGCGGCGCCTCCGGGTGCTGGTGCTGGTGCTGCTGCGGCGGCGGGAGCAGCTGGTGCTGGTGGTGGCCGTGGAACCCGAGCATGGCACCGACGTCGTGCTGCGGCTGGTGGTGGAGGTGGTGCTGGAAGGGCGCGGCGCGGGAGGAGGCCCCGGGGCGGAGGGAGGCGGCGAGCGAGGAGAAGTTGGCGGGGACGGTGCCGGTGCCGGTGGCGGCGACGATGGCGGGCTCGGCCTGCTGCAGGAGCCACTCGACGGTCTCCCCGTCGGTCTTGTGGCCGAGCTCCCGCGTGAGCTGGAACACCCGCGCCGCGCACAGCGCCGGCATCCGTATCCGCCGGCCGCGCCCGTCCACCTTGGTGTGCCGGTCCTTGGTGGGCCGCTTCGCCACCTTCTTCTCCGTCGCCGGCTGCTCGGCAACCGTCATCGACTGGTGGGTCGCCTGCCCTCCCGCCGGTGTTGCCGCCACAGGGACCATCGCGAGCGAGCCCATGAACGACGGCGGGGGTGGCGGCGGCGCGGCGCCCGTAGCCGCCGCCGCCGCTGCGTAGTAGAAGGGGTGGTGGTGCGCGGCGGCGGCGTGGTGGGGGTGGTCCGACGTGCTCCTGCTGCTGTTGGTGCTGGTGCTCGTGCTGCTGGACGGCGCCGCTCCCTGCTGCTGCTCCATCGGCAGAAAGCTGGCTAGCTAGCTACCTAGTGACATGCGACGGCGGCGGCTGCCTGTTTCGCCGGAGCCGAGGAGGGGCGCGACGCACGTGCGTGTCTGGCGCGGCGGTGGGGCGAGGTGGGGTGTGGGGTGAGAGGAGCGAGGTGTGGGGCTGGGAGATTTGCGAGGAGAAAGAGAGGGAGGGACAGAGGTCAGAGGAGGAAGAGAGGGAGAGGTGTGGGGTTGGTAGGTTTGATTATGACCATCCTAAACCCCAGAAAACCATTGTTGGGACCTACGTACGTACTCCATAGCCTACCTAGCTTTCCTCCCTTATATAACCGGGCTAGGGCTAGTTTACGATCGATCGAGGTGTCATGTGTGATCATATCTCAAGGTGGTGGTAAGACGATGACCTGGATAAATCATATGCACAGCTAACCGTGATTAGAGACTGCCAAATTGGGATTTGTGGCTGTGTTCAAACCTGAGATTAGATTTGCTTGTGAACGCAATTCGGATCTGAAATGGAAACATGAGGTGTGTTTTTTTGTCAAGCATGTAATATTTCTCTTTAACGCAATCGACTTTATTTTACACCTAATTAAAACCTACTAATCATTGGAGCGGTGCTACGTGTTTATCCGAGAGCATTTTTCTCGTGACACCGACCAACGAGTTTCATCCTATCATCAGGTATATTCCTATGCTTAAACCTTGTAGCCTCACTTGTTTTGGCATGGTTACTCTTGAGTAAATTACACTTTTTACCACTCAGCACTTAGTTAGAACATTGCGATAGAGTTTTACCTCTTTTGAAAAGAAAAAACTCTTCTCATACAATCCATTTTAGTATTTTACCTAAATTGAAAACGCTAGATGCAGTTTTTTAGGACGACATGAAAATTGTCAGGGAAAACAATGAAACACGCACTCATTTAAAATCCTTCATATTTTTATCAGTCTAGTTAAACTCTTTGAAATTGGAGTGGAGATTTCTAGCTCCCATGCTCGAGTGATCCTGTTAAATAATTCAAAATATATATTATGATTTTTTTTTTAATATCTCGGATGCAGCCAATGATGTATCCCACAAACATACAAAATATCAGTTTCAAATAATGTATATTCTAACCTAAACAAAATTTAAAAAAATGTGGATCCTAATATGCATATTTTCAAATTTCCAAATTTATTACATTTTGTTATTTTTGTGTAGCCCATAATACAAATATTTTTGCATTGCGATTTCCATGCTTCTAGGATATCTATTATTGGTTATGTCTAGAAATGTTTTCAGAATTGTTTGAATCTCGTAAATATTACTTTCAATTTTTTTTAAATAACAGGATCCCTAGAGCTCAAGAGTCAAAGACGCTTCTCGTGAAATTGTGTCTAATTTGTAAACATGTGTGGCTAACAACGCTCCTGCTCCATATCAAATACACACCAGCAAATATGTGTATGAGTTGTTCTCGTTGTAAGTTTTCATGTGAGAAGGACAACTGGGTATGCCTTGTTTGTTTTAAGCAAGCCATCACAAGGTCAGATCTAAGAGTTAGTGTGGGAAGATTTTTTTTATGGGTAAGGATTGTCAAAAAATTGTAACTAGTCAATTTACTAAATGACTTATGTGTCATTTATACATGTAGCACTTCTAATATCATCCCATCTCATATGTAATTGCAAAGGAAAATTAAAATTTTCCAGTTAGTTAACCATGTGATGCTGCTCGAGTTTCCTGCTTAATTACTGAATTCTCTTTTTTTTTTGGTTCAGTTCTGTTCACAGTGAGCTGTGTTCTGTGAGTGTGATGGAGTATAGCTGCTAGGCCGCTCGTGGGACCTTGGAATCATGAACCCAAAGAGCGGAGAAAGCTAGACAGAGAGGAAAAATCTATCATTTGAAAGCCCACTATGCTGCTTCTCTCTCACTTGCTGGAAATCCTTTTCCTTTGCGCCTGGACACAAAGTCGAGAAGCGCTACGGAGACCCCCTAGTGTGCACCCAGCACCTGCTTCACCGACCTCATTTATAATGTATGTCTTTCGTCAGATATTTAGGTCAGCTCCCAATAGCATATGCTCCGGGTGAAACACATGATGTTTTAAATATTAAAATTATAAAATATACACATTCATACAATTTCCTAAGGGTTCATATATACTTTTGTGAAGAGAAAACATAAGATATTGTGCTCTGCGTGAAAATATATAAATTGTATATATGCTCCAATATTTGCTTTGGAACATTTTTTCCCCTGTCACACGACATATGTATTTCCTTTGTGAAAACATTCATGCACACAAACGACATGAATATGTATAATGTCAACAACATTTAGTTTTGCAAACAACTTTAACAATTTCACTGTTCATCTTAGCACCTCTGTGTTTTACACAATTGTACATTATAGTAAAGTAGTTTACACATAATCTAACATATATTCAGACCATCAATCAAAGAGGTTACAGTTATATGGTCTCACGCATCGCATATGCGGTCTATTTTTCTAAAGAGGTATTTGACTTTTCTCCGAGAACATTTAAAATGAAGTAGCGTTAACATGGATCCATTATTATATACAAAGGCTAACCATGGTTGTCACACCCCAAAGGATTATGAAGATATGCTCTACTATAAAATAAAACATGTGAATAATTAAAAGAACCAAAATTAGAGCACCCATAATTAATGTAAACATGAGCCTAAGCACATTAAAAAAAATAGATAATTTTATGGTGCCTCTCGGGAGTATAGTATCCAACCGAATCGGAAGTTAGATAAAGGTAATCTCTTCTCTCATTTCACTAACAAGTATTATGCAATATGTTTTTTCTAAACTACTCACGAGTACTTCTAGTTTGTATGTATCCTATAAAAATAGAAGATGCATATCCTCTACATCATGGATGCACCTTGTGTCACCATTAGTGGACCATTTTACCCCTAAAAAAACTCTGGAATGTGCATCTTACTTCAATTTGATCTGTGGAGTGCTCTCCTGTTTCAAACACCGCTAACACTATCAAGTAGTGTTAACATTAATCCTTTATACATAAAGGAATGGCTGGCTGTGCACCAAGGGGGATTGTGTAAGATTTGAAGATAGCTTAAAGTGCATCCAAGGGATTATCTTTGTTTAACTTCTGATTGGCGGGATACCATACTCGAGAGGCAACATAATACTTGTGACCATCTGGTGTTCGATTTCTTGAGCTTAAAAACTCTAACTACGCCGCGCATCTTTCTTCAATTTTATTTGTGAAGCGCTCATCTGTTTCAAACTCAGCTAATGAACCATAGATCTGAGGTCGCACTAGCTTCTGCTCGGGAGAATGGCGCCATTCTTCTTCCTGGGTAGAAGTCCCGGGGGCAGCGAAGCGTAGGGGGACATCGCAGGTGCGCGGTGTCAGAGCGGGGAGCATCTAATGCTGCTGACAGCTCATCCCAACAGCACCAACCACAGGTCTCTTCAGTCTTCACTCACACTCGCACACTCACTCCCACACCCTGACTCACCTATTCTCTCTCATCACAGAGAGAGAGAGAGGAGCTAGCTACACTACAAGCTACAGTTCCATTCATGTCCGACGAGAGAGAGGGGGCGAGATTAGCGAGGGAGACGAGCTACAGCTACAGTGGTAGTCGCTACTCATGTGATCATGCATGTCCTCTCTCACAAACAATCATCCAGCATCGATCGATCGTGCTAGCTAGCATCATATATAGGTTAATCACGGAACGGTGCTCGATCCTAGCTTAGCCAGTCGTCTCGTGCCTCCTAACGGCCAGTAAACGCTAAAGAAGGACCAGCTAGCTAGCTGGGTGTTTGCTCCTGGATTGGCATGCATATGCAGCTGGCTAATCTCCAACATCCTTGTTTTCTAGTCACTCGGCCGGATTAATCAATCACATCCCTTCCCTGAGTATAATTAATATACGGACTAGTTAATTCTTTCGCCCGTATTGACATGCAGCACAAATTACGGCAACAAGAAGCAGTATGTCCCGATGAAGAGCAATGGATTACCCCAACTGGACAGAATAAAAATAGAGTTGTTCAACAGTAGCGTCTGAACTGCATCATCTCAACTGCAACTCTTGTCGCGACAACACCATTTACTCGATTATTACGGGATAAACGCGCACTCATGAGCGAGATGTAATTTTTCTACGGCCAGCTCAAAGAGCTTGCCAGCTACCCAACTTGGCCCTTGTTTGGAACATATGGTACATAAAAGAGAATGGTAGGAGCTAAAGGATTTTGACCCTATGAAAAATTCCTAGACGAGAGTCGGCGGTAGATCTTCCTTTCAACTACAGTACAATAGAATTTAGATCCAAACACTATTACAAAACCTCACATAAAAGACGGGAACTAGAGCCCGGCTGAAAGAAAACAATTTTTAGCCGTCTAGGATAAAGGACCTCAGACGGGTCAAATTCCGTGTCCGTCTCTGACAAACACTGCAGCAGTTCATAATAGAGACGGTTGCTATTTGTAGCCGTCGGAGGGTTTGCCTCATTACAGCCGGGTGCTTGGAACCGGCTCTGATGGAGCCACATATTAGCGACCCCGAGCTGGAGACGGTTGGAATAACCGGCTGAGGTGAGGCCCTGGGGCCGGCTGTGATGTGAGATTCTGTACTAGTGAAATATTCCTATACAAATCTCCTATCTCCTATACGAGGAATGCAATCGTATTATTAACACAAATTTCACTGATTTGCGCTTTTTTCAAAAACATTTGTGCAACAGACGATTTGTGTTGTCTTAACTTTTTAAACCCTATATTGTTTTAATTACTGTCTCGGTATAGTTAGTACCATTGGCCTCCAAGATAGACATGGGTGATTTACTAAAACAAATCTTTGGTGGACGTCTTGATATAGTTAACAAGTTGCAATATTCAGATCGTGGGGCTTACAGCTATATTCTGGGCTATCTAGCGGCTTATCAACATATATTATTTTGAAGGTAAGTTTCTTAGGTCACATGTTGAATTAATATGTCTCGTGTTTGATTTTATCATATTGGGCATTGAGCGCTTGCTGTCTATAGTGAGGCTTTGGACACTGGAGTGAATGAACTACATCAAGAAGGTTTGTGACACCACATTGGTGGAGAAATGATCCTGCAGTGGAGCAGTTACATCGAGGAAAAAACTTCAGCAAGAGATAAATTTAAGGGACAAACCGAAATTCCCGAAATTTTGGATTTTTGGAAATTATTTCAGAATTCTCGTTCAAATTTCATCAAATTTCATGCAAAATTGAATTTTGTTTGAATTTGATCCAAAATTGGTTCCCGCCAAAATTTCCAAGGAGTTGTTAGCGTCATTAAAGGAGGGATTTACGTAATAATCTGGACAAACTTTCCTTAAACGAAAAAGGGGAATGGGTGTTCCATTTTATCTCTTCCGAACATACAATAGTGCATCGCGCTTCTATGAGGGATTCTTTGACAACTTTGTATTTTTCATCATCCCAAGAAAAAAAAATAGTTCAATTTGTTAACATCTAAAATCAAGAAAAGCAAAGTACTCTAAATACCCAAAAGCCATCTCACACAAAATTTCGAATTTTTTTTTTCCAAACCTTGAACTCTGGTTACACCTCATACACATGAAAGATGATGGCGGGGCAAGCAAACAACTATGAGATTGCCGAGAATCAAAACATTGCAAGATGGAAAAAGAAATATAGAAACTTAGGAACTGTTACTAAGCTTTTGATAGGATGCTTCATCTTGCCATGACAAGCCGTCATACTACTTGTAAATTTTTACTTCATGTGCGTTAATACTTTTCTTTCCCATGTCGTGGTCAACATCTTGCAACCGGAACTATTAGTTTTAGTTCTCTTTTTTGCACATGAATGACATACCTTGTCTTTAATTTGTTATTTATGATAGTGGTATTTAAACTTTTGGTTGTCCGAAAAAATGACAGATATTCCCTCCGTCCCACATCAATTGACGTTAAAACGAATGTATCTAGACATATTTTAGTGCTAAATACATCCGTTTTAGCGTCAATTAATATAGGACGGAGGGAGTATTTCTTAATTTTGACCTAGATTGAGTAATATATACATATTTCATGATTCAAGATTATTTTTGTGACATGACCTTTGGTTCATCCGCCTGTGTCGTGACATGTCGGTAAAATATGAATCTTTTCTTAAGTCCATAATATTTTACAGTCTCCAACAAGTAGGGGCTACAAAGAAGAGTTTACTTTTATTTCTATGATTTTTAGTTACAAGCTTGAATTTGGGGTACTTAAAGATCCTTAGAGATTAAAGTATCGGTATGAATTAAAATTTAAGAAGTTCACTATATAATATTTTATATGATTTGAGAGATTTTTTAAAGTAAGGACCATAACTGAAATTAAGCAATAATTATACATGATCTTCAGATTACAAGCTTTGAACTTTTTTCAGTTAAATTAGTAGTTAAAAAGGGACAAGAAAATATTGCAGCACTATATGTAGTATTCTCGGAGAGATACTTTTGAAGGGGAATTAATTAAAACTGAAGCTAAATCAAATTTATAATGGGATTTTGTATAGTATCTTACATTCAAAGGGAATTTGAGTTTTTCACCATATATAGAGTTTCATTAGAGTGTAGGTTATAAATTTTAACAAGTACTCCCTCCGTATCAAAATATAAGATGTTTTAGCACTTCTCTTTCCATCCGTATCTAGACATATTTTAGTGGAAGGTTCAAATATATCTTAAACTAAAACATGTCTACATACGGATGGAAAAACAAATGCTAAACATCTTATATTTTGATACGGAGGGAGTAATTTGGAACATATAAAGTCAGTGTGTGCTTAAAATGGTTAGCACATGTACATTTTCGGTTAGGATTATAGAGAAATCCTATAACGGGTTTCAAATATTTTGTGACGGTGGAGTCCTAGTGAGCTTCCACGTGGTTCTCTTGATTGCGGAATAGTGTGCACGCCAGCATGGGTTGCAATTAAAAAGAGAAGGAATTCTAGATCCGGTGAATACTGACACTCTGATGTGTTCATCAATATATACTACCTCCGTCTTAAAAGGATGTCATTTCTTTGTCCAAATTTGAATGTATCTAACCACTAAATAGTATCTAGATACATTCAACTTTAGACAAACAAATGATATATTTTTGGGACGGAGGGAGTACTAAGCTTTGCCGAATACTATTCACAATCTTGTGAAATAAAATCGGTGCTGCTAGCTCTCGCGCGCGTGGACTCGCCCATGCCCATGCAATGCAAGCATGCATGGAAGGGAGTTCCTCTCCAAATCGAAGCAGTGGTAGGCGTCCGTAGGCTGGTCTCTCTTGCATCAGTTATGTATGTATGGATTCCAAATCCAACTATGAAATCGTTGGAACAGCAGGCCTCCTTTCGAACGTACAATACAATATATACGTGCTGGACCTAAAGGCAGCTGGGAGAATCTCGACCCTGAACTGAAGCATACATAGATGCACGTATATACAGTATACTTTTGTAGTTTTGTTGACCTGACGGCCCTGACGAGTCGAGAGTGGATCGACTAGTCAAACCTTATATGCATCCATGCATATGCATGCGGCGCCTCTCTCTTTTACTAGACGGGACCCTGTAGCTAGGATCTTCTGCCAAAGGGTTGCATGTGGCCACCGGCGGACCCAGCCGCCCCTATGCCCGGGTGCTCGCCCGGGCTTCCGGCCGGATGTGTAGAGTACTTGTATGGTATTTGTACAGTATATTGTCTAAAAAAATCATTTTATACCTTCAAATACACTGTTTGCCCGGGCTTTGAGTTTGCCCTGGGTCCGCCACTGCATGTGGCCCAGCATGCAGCCAATCATGGATCTCCTCCGATCCAACTCGGCACATATTCACTACGGGAAATCCACAAAACGCCGACGGCCAGGACATACGCCGACGACCAAATATCGGGGCCGTCGGCGTAGACCCCGACTAGGACAACCGAGATCTTTTTTCTTTTTTTAGCTACGCCGACGGCATTGCCGTCGGCCTAGAGATTTTGGTTGTCGGCGTAGATTTCGCCGTCGGCGTATACTTTTTCAATTTTCTACATTTGATATGCCGACGGCAGCCGTCGGCGTATACTTTTTCAATTTTTTATATTGGATACGCCGACGGCAATGCCGTCGGCGTATACTTTTTTCTATTTTCCATTTAATATGAAATAATTCATATCTTTAAATCCGTAAATCGGAATTTAACAAATTAAATGTCTAAATCGATTAGAAAAATGAGAGGAATCCAAATATGACATCCATAAAATCTTTTTCACCGTGCACATGACATTTTGTAACATATGTTTGTTACTTGCTTAATTAAAAAGTCATTTTTTACACTTAAAAAATGGAAAATGATATTTATAAAAATAATTTGGAATTTGTTTTTGGCAACAATGATGATATGGATGTCATATTTGAATTCCTCTCATTTTTCTAATTGACATAGACATTTTTTTAAAAATTTCGATTAAACGGAATTAAAGATATGAATTATTCCATATTAAATGTAAAAAGGAAATAAAAGTAAAAATAATTTCATTTATTAAAAATATATACTATTTTACAATCATTGTTACTTATTCAAATGAATTTTCTAATTTAAACAATGAAAAAGTGTAACATCCTAAATCAGGGGTTGACATGATTGATATGATATAAGTATCTGTAAGTTCTCATTTCTCATTTGGAAGCTAACAATGAAGGAACTCAAAGGTTAAGCGTGCTTGGGCTGGAGCAATTTGAGTATGGGTGACCGAACGGGAACTTTGACCTATGATTAAATGTGTAATTAGATTTAGTATGTAGCTGAGTTAGAAATTTCGAAATAGAAAAAAAGTTAAAAAAAATTCAAAAAATTCAAAAAAATTAAAAAAATTGCATCCATACGCCGACTGCAATGCCGTCGGCGTATGAGGGCGTACGCCGACGGCAACGGATACGCCGACGGGCCGATACGCCGACGGCTTCCGGCCGTCGGCGTATTGTGCGTTTCCCGTAGTGCCTGTAGCTAGGATCTTCTGCCAAAGGGTTGCATGTGGCCCCGCATGCAGCCAATCATCGATCTCCTCCGATCCAACTCGGCACATATTTCTCGAAAGTTGAAACCATACAGAATTCTGCAAGTTTTGAGTATTATTACATTGCCAGGTGCGTTTCAGTATTTTGCTCTATGAAGGTGCTGCTTGTCACTCGACGGTTCAGCGTTAGGAGCGTGGTGGTACTTCTTCCGAGGGCGCAGCGGTCGCGGGTCACCGTAGTTTAGTCGATCCGTCTATGTCTACATTTCTTTCTTCTTTTCTTTTCTTTTCTTTTCTTTTCTTTTCTTTTCTTTGAGTTTGTGTGTGCTGCTATCCAACTTATGTGGTGTTGCGTTTGTATCGCTGCATGTTTGTTGGTTGATGCTTTATTTATAAAACGGGGCGAAAAACCTGTTTCGAGAGAGAATATTTTGCTCTCACGTACAAGAACAATCCATCTAGCTAGTGTAATAACGAATTAAGGTGTGACACTAGTCACGTCGCCGTGCAACCGCAACGCGACTCGCTACTTTCCTACTGATTGGCACAATCAAGGACGTACGTGCGCCACAGCTGTGCCGCTGCTGCTGCGGCTCTGCTCAGTGCTCCGCTGACAGACACAGAGAAAGAAAGAGGCATCTTTCCCTCAAGTGGTACACACGCCCCTTTCCTCTCTCATCACACACATTGACAGATTTCACCAATCAGACAAGTAAATACGAACCACCTGACCTGACCCTGCACGCACGCACGCACTCACGCGCCATACTGTACAAGTGTACAGCATACAGTATGTTGCCCATGCTACTACATTATGTTGCATGCTAGTATATCTGACAGGAAATATTTGTTTGTTTGGAGGTAGAAACTCTTTCACTAAATTGCTCCTTGCCAATTTGCCATGCATGGGTGTCTGAGAGAGAGAGAGAGAGTGAGTTAATGCGACATGTGGCTGTGGGTAGCTCTTCAAGGGACGTTCACGTGTGGGTCAGTCAGCCGGTCTCTCATGCATGGCCTGGCCCCTGCCTAGCTCATAGCTGGGGAATGAATGCGCATGCATCCATCCATGCACGATCTAGTCCCAGCGCGCGCGTGGAGTTGCCATGTATATCGTGTCTACACACCTGCATGCATACTCACACCACCTCAGCTATCTAGGGTCCTAGGGACAACACATGGTGTGTTTTGGCCTTGCATCTCTCTGCCTCGGGTGTAACATCTTGCAAATCAAATGTTGGATACTAGGAGCATCTCCACCGGGTGCGTCTAAATAGTGTCCGACACATCTCCATTAGAGACCCAATTGAGGGGTGCCGGACACTTGTCCGGCGCTTTTTTTCCCCTCCCACACCGACACCTCCTAAACGGCCAGATCTAAACTCAATAAGAAAAAACAAAAACTGCGAAACAGTTTCAATTTCATTCAAATTTTGTTATATATTACAATATTTGAACAAAACTAAACCTACATCTACTCCGACTCGGCGGACCAGTCGAAGCTATCATCGATGTCGTCGAGGAGGATGAGGGTGGAGGAGGAATCGGCGCGGGAGGTGGACGCGCCGTCGTGATGCGCCCGGGAGGTGGAGGTCGAGGCGGCCATCTGCGCTGAGCGCTCCACGGTCTCCAGGAAGCCGGGGGAATCCCGCTCGATCTCGCTGACCGACGCCACCAGAGCGACGCTGAGGCCGTGGATGTCGTCGTCGTGCGCCTCGTCATGTAGCGCGGGTGGCACCTCGTACCCCGCCGGAAGCACCGGGGGCTTCACGTCCTCCGGCTCCTCCTTGACCTGCCGCATCGGGACGTCGTCGCGACGGCGCAGGCGGAGACTCCCGCGTGGTGGCGACCGGCGCACATCGCGTATCACCACGCCGCCGCCTCTGCGCCGTCCTCCTCCACTGCTGCCGCTGCTCCCACCGCCACCGCGGGAGCAGAGGGAGAAGCAACCGCCGCGTCGCTGACGCTTCGGTGGCGGCGGCGGCGGTGCTGGTGCCGGGATCGACATTAGCCTGAACGGGGTCCGGTTCCCCGTCGGGGCGTGGCGGCGGGCGGCCGCGATGGCCGGTGCGTCCCCACCAGCGGTCGCGGCCTTCCGGGTTCCACCGACGATTGGGACGGGGGCGGTCGTAGAACTCCACCGCCTCGTCGCGCTCCCGGGAGAGGCGCGCCCACTAGGCGGCCTCCTTGTCGGCCGCGTTCTCCGGGCGGAGGCACTCCTCCGCGGTCATCGTGTCCCGCCTCTCGAGGATGACGCGGAGTAAGGCCTCCGGGCCGTTGGGGAGCGACGGCACGGCGAGGCCGCCGTAGCTGATGACCAGTTCTTGGGCAGGCGGAAGTCCGGCGGCACGAGGAGGCCGTACCGGTGGAAGGCCGGCGCGTCCTCGATCAAGAGGGTGCAGCCTCCTCGGTACGTGACGCCCGAGCTGCCACCGGCCTCGTAGTTGTTCATGGTGCTCGGGGGTGGGAGAGGTGTGGAGATGGCGAGTGGCACGGTGTGGAGGGAGGAGATGTTAGGGTGGTACCGCCGGGCACGCTCCTCTTATACACCGAGGTATAATGGCGAGCGGCGGCGGGGCGCCCGAGGGGGGACACTGTGTTGGCCGCTGGGCAGACCGCGGTGCCGGCACGTGGACTGGCGCTTGGTTTGCCGGCATGTTAATGCGCCGCGGGGCCGGCCAGTCGCGTCGCCTGCCGCCTGCATGCTGCGCCGCCTGCCTCCGCCGCGTCGCGTCGCTTGGGAAACCGGCAACATTTACGCCGCTCATTAAGCCGGGGAAGAAACCGTTCGTCTGTATGACGGGCGGGCCATATCTATCGGAGGCTCGGGCCGGACAGTGTCCGGCACCGTGAAGGCAGCCCCCAAAGTTAGAGGCCCTGTTCGCGGTGCCGGACAGATTTTGGGCCGGACAATGTCTTTGCGACCCCCCGGTGTGGCATGTTTTTCTGTCCGACGCCCTAAAGGAGCTTTACGACCCCTTTTACGACCCCCTCCCCCCCCCCCCCCCCCCTGTGGAGATGCTCATCTCCACCGGATGCCTAAAATATGTTCGGCGCCTCCCAATTGGAGGCCCCTTTGGGGGTGCCGGACACTTGTTCGGCATTTTTTTCCCTCCCAGCACCCCCAAACAAATCCTGAAACACAAATTTCTTAATATTTCAATTAATTTTATTCGATTGAAATAGCCTCCTCGACCGTTAGCGGACGACGGTCGTCAGGCGCGACGGCCTGCGGAGGTGGAGGTGGAGTTGGAGGTGGTGGTGGCGGCGCCAGAGATGCCCGAGCCTCCGCAATCCGGATCCCCTGGATCCGGCGAAGCTCGTTGCGGCGTTGACAGAGCACCAACGAAATAGCGTCAAGGCGGTGTTTCTCGTGGTCCTCCTCCGTGGGCTGGTAACCTGGTCCGCGGTGGTGCATAGTGGCTGTGCGAGTGGAAGGAAAAGGAGAGGGCCGGTGGTGTGGAGCGTGTGAGACGAGAGGTCCGGTGGTGGAGCGTGTGAGACGAGAAGGCCGCGGTGGTGGCTTTTTAAAGCCGGTCGAAGGAGCGGGGATGCCGTCGCCATTAACGCCAAGATGTCATGCATACCGCCGCGTGGGCTCTGCGGTGCTGCATCGAGGCGACGCTTCACTGAGCCGCCCACCTAGCCACTGAAACGGTGCGCCGCCTGACGGCTCGTGCAACGATGCGACGACTCGCCACTGAAACGATGTGGTGCCTGCATTGCTGAATCACTGTCGCTTGCATGCGCGCTGCCGGTTCGTTTTGTGTGTATGACGGGTGGGCCATACCTGTCGGAGGCGCAGGCCGGACAGTGTCTGGCACCGCGAAGGCAGCCTGATACGTGTCAAACGTATCTATAATTTTTTATTGTTCCATGCTTGTGTCATATCGTTGTTACATGTTTTTACTATTGTTTCATAACATTTTCTGGACTAACCTATTAACCCAGTGCCAAGTGCCAGTTTCTGTCTGTTTTGTCTATGGATTGCAGAAAATTCCCAAAAAATGAAAGTGCTTAGAAAAATCTGAAAAAATTACAGAAAATCGGAAATAATTAAAAACCCCGGGATCCAGAAGGGCAGTTCCAGGGGAGGCCTAGAACACCCCCCGTGGGTGCCAGCCGCGCGTTGTAAGGGGGCCGCGGCCCAAGGCCGCCCCTGGCCTCAGAAAACCTCCTGGAGCCGCACTTTGGACTACTTATTTGTCCCGTCGAAAAAACCCTAAGCCCGGGACGATTTTTCCAAAAACACGACAGAGCGCCGCCGGGAGCGAAACCAAGTTTTGGGGGACAGAAAGATGCTGTTCCGGCACCCTGCCGGGACGGAGATCGACCTCCGAAGACATCTTCATCTACACCGCTGCTTTCCGTGATGAGGAGGGAGTAGTCCCTCATCGGGGCTGAGGCTTGTGCGAGTAGGTATGTGGTTATCTCTCTCTCCCATGATGTGATCTTGATTGTGATCGTGGCATTAATTGTTAATCTAGTTGAATTCATATGATGTTTCCCCTTTTAATGTAATGGATATGATGTTGCTCAAGTGATGTTATCTAGTATAAGTTCCGGAGTCACCGTTGTGATCACGGTGCCATGGTGACAGTGCAGGTGCTGTGTGTGACTCTATGGATAATAGTTTAGAGGGATCTTCATCATGAGTTTGTTCTTTATTATTGTTGGATTTAATAGATCATGAGGTTTCTTGATACTTGTGTTTAGTATAATCTCCATGGTGCGATAGTGACAGCGCGCGTGCCGTGGATGTATTAAAAAAGACTATTCAACAGATAGGTTGTGGTGTTTGTTAGTACTATCTTTGGATGATGAAAGTGACATCGTGCATTGTCCCTAGATGTGGAATACGAACTTTAATGTGTTCTTTTATAGCCCTACGCAATTCTCATCCTATTTTGATCCACGAAAGAGTGATCTCCGAGTAACGTCTACCCTGCATGCTTTTGTATGAAATATCATGTGTTTAATTGTGTTAATGATGTTGAGAGTAGTCACTAGTGAAAGTATGAAGCATAGACCTTGTTTCCAAGCATTGAAACACCATTTTTAGTCACTTTTGCCACTTGTTACCTTGCTGCCACTTTTATTTCAGAATAGAAACACTTGTTTCTACCATCCATATTAATTGCATTTTACCATCTCTTCGTAGAATTAGTGCACCTATACAATTAACTGACAATTGTATTAGGTGTGTTGGTGACACAAGAGACTTCTTATATCTTAATTGCGGGATTGCTTGAGAGAGAGGACACGTTCAACCTCTTCCTCTCGTGGATTCGATAAACCTTGGGTTACTCACTTAAGGGAAATTTACTGCTGTCCTACAAACCTCTGTGCTTGTAGGCCCAACAGAGTCTACAAGAATAGAAACGTGTAGTAGACATCACAGCCCCCAAAGCTGGAGGCCCGGTTCGCGGTGCCGGACATGTTTTGGGCTGGACAAAGGCTTTACGACCCCCCGGTTTGGCCGGTAGAGATGCTCTAACGGGGGCGGGGGGGGGGGGGGGGGGGGGGGGGGGGGAGTTTGGCACCTGGGAGCATATGCTCCCGATTCTTAAAACGCATTTTGAGCAAATTTTAAAACGTCAAAAAAATTGATCAAAAAGTTTTGCGTGTACATCTCGACATTCTATATGCTTCGACATTTTCTGTATCATGTGTAAAAAAAATTCGGGGATGAAAAAGGCTTTTCGTGAGACTTTTTTTTTTGCTTTTTACACAGGTCACAAAAAATATCGGTTTTTCGCGAAACTCTTCGCGCACTCATAAATATTGAGATATAGGTGCCAAATTTTTTTGGACATCTCAAAATGTGTTTTACGATGACAGCAAAATATTCCCCCTTGTGTCAAAGTGATTTTTCCGTTAGTAACTTCCTAGGGGAGACACATTTTGGTTTCAGAACTCACATGCTTCTGTCCAAATAAAAAAAGGAATATAATAATACATTAAAAAATCTGAAATTTTCTGGTAATAAACATATATAAGTTTTTAAAATACGTGCCAAATTTCGTGATGAAATGACATTATTTCTGCTTTGTGCAAAAAAAATCAGTCTTTGAAATGGTATTTTCTAAATAAAATTTTGGTCACCGATCTGTTTTTTTTTTCACACAACAGCACACATCACAAAATTTTAGACGTATGTAGAAAACTTATATATGTTTATCATAAAAAAAAATCAGATTTTTTAAAATTATTTTAGTTTTTTCTTTACTTAGGCAGAAGCATGCGAGCTCGGGATCTGAAGTGAATTTCCGCTTCCTACGGAAAATAATTTATGTTTCTAGCTACGTACCGTATCTACATTGCCTCAATGGATGCTGTATCCAGAATTTCCTAATCTCGAGCTTAGTTTTGCATCATTATTTCACAAGGACGGACGGACCCCATGGCAGCTGATTTACTAAAAACAAGAAATGAAAGAGCAGGCCAGTGCTGCTGCTCATTTCCTCCATCATCACCCATATGCATTCACCACCATCACCACCTCGATTATTAGATTCTCCTTTACGACGAGCGTGTAGCACGAGCACAACTGCACTACTGCACAGCTCAGTGTCTGCACATGTCATATCTTTTACCCCTTCTTTTGCCATCTTTTACTTTGACATTTCATTCTTTTTATTTTTTACAGGCTATTCAGCCGGCCGGCAGGGGACTCCTTTTTGTTCCTTTCAATTCCAATCGGCTTTAAGTTTCCTTTTCTCTTGCACTTTGGACAATCTTCAAAGGTTTTGAAAGAGGCGCCAATGCGCATGATTGGCTTTGACTAAATTATGTACTCTACTATATACATGCACGACAACCAGATCATACAACTGAACAGGATGTTTTAATTTGCCGACAGAGGATAGCTAGGTGGCATATGTGGGAGTGCGGCGTTTTGGAGCCCGGGCTCCATGGAGCCCGGTTTTTGAAACATTCAAAATCGTGATTTAAAACTTTTAAAAAAATCTGAAAAAAATTCCTAGATGTAGATAATATAGATATCTACCGCTGTGCAAAATATCAGGAGAAATTCGTTATAGTTTAGCCTGGACAAAAATGACAAATCTTCAAATCTGGATCTGTGAATAGTGTACAGATTCAAAATTTGAATTTTCCCCTGATTTGTTATTTTTGTAGAGCCTGAAATAATTCGAAGTTTGAATTGAAAATTTGCACACTTGTAGATCTCAGCATTATCTACATCTATGATTTTTTTAGAATTTTCTGACACGGAAAAATGCATTTTTCGCTTTTTTAAAAATCCCGAGCTACATGGAGCTCGGGTGCCATTTCGACTTTTCGGGTGGCATATGTTCTATATACCGTATTACCGTTGGGGAAGGATAGTGCATACGAGTCCTCTTGCTGCTTGGTATATATATTTGTATGGAATATGGAAGTAAGTGTTACGTACCCTTACTCCCGGGCCAAACAGGGGTCAAGCCAAACCAGAACATACCAGGAGGACTAAGCGCATGCAACAATTAAGGATGATGATGTTTAGGCGGTACATTTCTCTTCATGGAGGCCCTTTAGCTGTGCCGCCATAGCTTCAAGCGTGACTTTAATTGTCCTTGGCCAAGATCGTCCATTGCAACAACAACAACAAAAAAAAAAGGATTTCGAAGATGTTGTCAGCGGGGTGGTTCGGAAATTTGGATTCAGTCGTAAGCTTATTAGCCTAACCCCGTGAAACAAACATCGTTCAAATTAATCTATGAGGTTGGCCCACAAAACCATGAAGGACAGGAACTGATCAAAGTTGGGCTCCAGCTACAACCTAGCAGCTACTCCCTCCGTATTAAAATATAAGATGTTTTAGTATTTAACTTTCCATCCGTATCTAGATATGTTTTAGTGCAACATTCATGTGAACCTCGCACTAAAACATGTCTAGATACGGATCGAAAGCCAAATGCTAAAACATCTTATATTTTGATACAGAGTGAGTAGCTCTTTAACCACACCCCAAGGAAATTACCAAGGATCTAGCACTTCGATGAAAATACTAGAGGGGTACGTCTTCAATCTGGTCGCATAGGACGCAAATGCCATTAGAAGGACCAGAACGTTCAGCAATTTGCTCGCTGTAGGCCGGGGAGTTTGTCTAGCGCCAGCTGCTAAGGAAGATATTTATTTCGAGAGAATACTAAAGTGGGCAACTCAAGCAAATGGAGGCCGAGCTTCAGCAAGCTCTTATTTTGAAAAACTCGGAATCATGTTTTAAACTTTAAAAAAAAGGAAAACAATCAATTTATGCAGCAGGGATACATGAAGCAGCAGGAATTAGATGCATGCCATCTCTCTTTATCTCTGCACTGCACGTTGTTTCTTTTTCTTCTTCCAATCGGCAACAGAAGAATGAAATTTTGCTGTTTGCAGCTTTGGGTCATAATAATACACGAGCCAGTGTGTACGTGGTATATGGTCCAGGCAGCAGCTGGCTGGCTCGATGACTCGATGGACCCAGGAAACGTGCGCGTACGTGGACGGTCAGTGACGACCGACCGAGTGAAAATGTTGGCACGTGTGGGCGTGTGGCTGGCGGGGACAAGCATACGTAAAGACGGACCACAGTCGCTGACACCGGTAACATGCATGCAAACGGCCCTTTCAAAAAGAGAGAAAAACCTTGCATGCAAAAGGAAATCAAAGGGCGGGAATTCGCAGGAATCCTGAATTGAAACGCATGGGGAATCATGCATAAATGCATAACTACCGTGGATTTTCCATTTATAAAAATCCATCTAAGCTCAAATTCATATGCGCTATAGCACGAGTTTGAAAATGTACAATCTCCGACCCCGCGGGTAGTGACGGACCTAGAAACTTGCATAAGCGTCTGGGCAAACATGCTCCAGATGTTATTTTTTCGGAGGAATCACCCTACAAAGCAGGATACCACAAGGCGTCAAGCGTCGGTAAGCCCGGGCGACTGCCCTGCAAGAGGGGTGGTAGATACGTCCTTGCTTGTTGGTACTCTCTCCGGTTTGGATTTAGAAGTCCCCTTTTGAATACTAACCCAAACTTAATTTGATCCTAAATATAACTAAGAAAATATGAGTTATTTATATGTAAAAGAAAAAAAATCAATGGTGTAATGTTTGCGTTATACATTTTGTTAGTCGAAATCATGGTCAAAGTTTGACTTCGAAAATCGAGGAGTCATGCAACCCTTTATCCTCCTCAGCTGATTTGGTCAGTCTCATTGAGGTTAGGTAACTGGGTTCGGCGCCAAAAGGCGGAGGAGACCAAGGATCCGCTCGCGCATGTGGTTTGTTAGTCGTTCGTCCAGGTGGTGGATGGAGGTCACAACACATTGAAATAAGTACCTTTGTCCTTGTCATTGTGACGGTGGTGTTGGCTCTTGCATCGCGTGTGTGTGAGGGTTGGTTCCCCCGGATCCGATATGTTAGGTCATGTGATAGATCATCAAGCACGATGCTTCTTTCTTGGTTCACGGTGGCGCTAGTCGTTAGTAAGACCCCTTCATTCTTGATGTGGGGTTGGGTCTCCTTCTCAGCCTTACCCTTCGTCTCAAGGTTGATATGGTCCGTGGTTTGGACTGTCGCCCTCTGGAACGTCTGGTGACTTCCCAACCACATCTAGTTCGACTATGTAGCTGTGTGTAGGCTCATTGTTTGCGAACGGGTTGTGCAGTTAGGATACATCAACAAATTCTCCTTAGGTTTGCCTGTAATGTTTATTTATTTTTAGGGATTTTCTTGTAAGGCTTGGACTTGTTGAACATATGAGTTGAATCAGAAAGCCTAACAACTCCAACTCGTCATTTTTTTCTTGTTCAAACATGGATTTTCAATGAAGAAAATACACATCACCAACATAATGAAGCCATTGCTACATAAAAAACTAGATGATTCCCCGCGCGTTGCAGCGGGAATTAGCAGCGCCATATTTGGATATGATAAGTTTGTGACATATGAGAGTCGTAGGGTAAATCGGGATAAGCAGTCTTGGATAGCAATAAGTTCATCATTGCTTACTACAGTTGAAGTATTCACGCGGTTTCAGAATGCGTTCATGGTAGAAATATAATTTCTTTTAATTTTTTGTCAGATCTTTCAAGAATTACATAGTGATATACTTAGTCCACAAAGCATTCCAAACAGATCAATTGTTAGGGAAACTGGTATGAGGTTGATGCTTAAAGCCATTGATTCAGTTCAAGTCCACTTAAATCTACAACATTTTGACAAAATACATCTTTTTGTTGTTTCACACATTCCCCCACCAGTCTGCAAAGGGAAACAACAACGATTACAGTGATATGTATTGTAAATATTTTTGAGAAGATGAGCATGCATGTCATTTTAAAAAAACAATATGTTGGCCGAGGATACTGCTCGGCCACAATCGCCCTGATCCGATTGTGCACCTGAGATGGGACAAATTGTGCCAGTGCATTAAAATTCACCGGTTGCAGAATATAAACAGGTTTTAGCATCGGTTCAGCTGTATAGTAAGTTTCAACGTTTCTTTATATCACATAATGAAGTGAACTACTTTAAGCAGACCTCATAATGAAATGAAAGATTAGAGCAAATCTGCAAGGGTAGATTGAGAAGTCGGAAACTCACATGTGTCTTTGTGTGTCGATCTCTATTACGTGGCATATTTGCTTAGGTGGCATGCTAGGATTGCTTAGAGATGATTGATGAGGTGGACACCTTGCATGTTGAGAGAAATAAACTTAGTGGGTTGCTTCTATTTAGATACTGTAGATTGAGCACGGGCTTTAATCTATAAAGAAAGATGCAACCTTGGGCCGTTATTTGCCAGCAAGGACCTTTACGAGGCCTTTAATTTTCTAGGCTTAGCACGTCGTGGTCGTGCCGTACCTGGGCCGGAGTGTTATTTAGAGAGAGGGAAAATTCTAAAAAAAAATGTAGAGAGAGGGAAGGAAATCTGAACCGGAAACAATACACAACTGTTTGTTCCAAATTTGAGAACGTATCGGAAGGCAGGAAGCGATCGCAGATTGATTCAAGGTGCGTACAAAAGTATAAATAATCCTCCAATCCCAAAGCAACCTCGCAATAGCAAACCAAACAGCCGTCGATCTTGAACCCGGCGATCGATAGTCGATATGATGGATTTCCGAGCAGCCATGCCGACGAGGGATCAGCGGCAGTCTGCCGTCGTCCGCTCCGGCGCCGACGGCCTGGCGGCGCTCTCGGCCGGCCTCGCGCGTGCCCTCGCCGACCAGAACGAAAGCAGCAACCTGGTCTTCTCGCCGCTGTCCATCTACACCGCCCTCGCTCTCCTGGCCGCCGGTGCCCGCGGCGAAACTCTGGCAGAGATCCTCCGCGTCCTCGGCGCGCGATCCCGCGGCGAGCTCGACGAGTTCGTCGCCCGCGCGGCGGTTGACGCGCTGCGTGACCGGTCGGGCTCTGGCGGCCCGCGCGTCGCGTTCGCGTGCGGCGTCTGGAGCGACTTGTCGTGCCCGCTCAAGCCCGAGTTCCTCGAGGCCGTGGTGGATGGAGCCTACAGGGCCGAGGCGTCCACCGTCGACTTCCGCGGCGACCCCAAAGAAGCATGCCGGCGGATCAACGCGTGGGCGGCGCGCGTCACGAACGGCCTGATCGAGAACGTCCTCAGCCCGGCGTTGGTGGACCCGCTCACCCGCGTCGTGCTCGGCAACGCTGTGTACTTCAAGGGCAAATGGGACCGGGCCTTCAACAAGAGTAACACCGAGAACGCGCCGTTCCGCCTGCTGGGCGGCGCCGGCGCCGTCGACGTGCCCTTCATGCAGAGCTGGAAGTCTCAGTTTATCGCCGTGCACGACGGTTTCAAGGTGCTCAAACTTCGGTACAAGATGGTGGACGCGTTCCTCACGCGTGATCCAAAGAAGCCGGCGCCATTCTTCCCCCGTCGTGCCCCGCTCGTCAATCCTGATGGACGCACTCGCGCTGCTCCACCACCTCCCCGCCATGATTCCAACATATCTCCATCCACGGCGTCCTCAAACAACAACGGCAGCTCCAACAACGACAACCAAAACTTCGCCTCCAACTCCACACAGTTCTCCATGTGCGTCTTCCTCCCGGACGCCGACGATGGCTTGCACAGCCTGGTAGACGCGATCGCTTCACGTCCGAGCTTTCTGCACCAGCACCTGCCTCGTCGAAAGGTCGACGTCCGCGATTTCCGCGTGCCAAGGTTCAAGCTGTCCTTCCACCACAGCGTTGTCGACATCCTCAAGAAGCTCGGCCTCCAACTCCCGTTCAGCCCGGCGGCAGACCTGTCTGGCATGGCGGAGGAAGGCCGACTGCTAGTGAATAAAGTCATCCACAAGGCTGTTATCGAGGTGAACGAGGAAGGCACCGAGGCCGCTGCCGTCACCATCCATCTTATGCAGCCTACAGCTCCTGCCAGGCCGCCTCCTCCGCCACCAAGGGTGGATTTTGTCGCCGATCATCCCTTCGCCTACTTCATTGTGGAGGAGGAGACCGGCGCCATCGTCTTTGCCGGGCACGTCCTCGACCCCTCGAGAGAGTAGCTACCTACCAGCACCACACGATGTTGATATTTTTCGAGACATCTCTAGAATTCCATGGGCCGGATTATCCCAAGGTTCTGAAATCGGTCATCATTCTGCTGGCCTGAGAAATTTAGAAGGAGAGAAACGCAAGGGTTTTCAAAAGCAAATTCATGACACCTTCTGAGCTGTTCCAGAAAGTTAAGGACGAGAGCACGGACTGGACATTGGCCGGTGCCAAACACCTCTCTGAGCATATCTCTTAAGCTCATGGCCTAAATGACCTGTTTTCTTTTTGGCTTCGGCCGGATCTTATTCCTTCTACTATATTAATATAATAGGTAAATTTGTTTGCCTCGTTTTAAAAAAATCATTAGAATTCCATAGGTTGAGTGAATTCTACTTAGGTTGAGCTATTTTATATGCGAACAAAAATATTTTACATGAAGGAAATCTACTTACGAGCTGGCGCAATCCCGTTGAATTTGGGGCCACATTTTGTATACAACTTTGGCGGAGCATTCAATCCATATGAAATGATTGTATACTTTTTGGCGGGTGAGCATAATACTACCTCGGTTCTATAAAAGAACGCGTATAAGTTTTAGCAAAAATCAAACCATGTGAAATTTGACTAAATATTTAGAGAAAACTATCAACCTTCACAATTTTAAATCGGTCTTATTAGATACATCATTAAATACATTTTCATTACATGTCTGATAAATATTATAATTATTGATAGTTCTGTCTATACATTTGGTCAAACTTTAATTTGTTTAACTTAAAACTTATACGCCTTGTTTTCAGGAACGGGATAGTAAAAAAACAGAACTCCCTGCCCCACGTCATTGCAACTCATTATGCCCACAATAGCTCGGCTGGATCCCACACTCACGCGAATGGTGGAAAGGCGGAGACGGAGGGAATGGTGGAGACGGAGCAGCAAGCCCATCGTCGCCACCATCGACCTCCAACAGGCCCTAGTGACTCTAGGCTAGTTCTCATTCTTATACTCACATGTTGATAGCCCACAAGTGTAGGGGATCGCAACAGTCTTCGAGGGAAGTAAAACCCAATTTTTTTGATTCGACACAAGGGGAGACAAAGAATATTTATAAGGTTTAGCAATTGAGTTGTCAATTCAACCACACCTGAAAAGAAAATCTCCCAGTGCAATTTATCAGTGGTAACAGCTGTATAGTGGTAATAGAGAAATAGTAATAGCAGCAGTAAAATTGTAGAAGCAATTATAACAGCAAAAGTAATAGACTTGGAAATCAGGATTAAAAACACCGTAGGCATAGGGATGGATAGACGGGAGTTGCATAAATAAGATAACTCCTATAATAATCATAACATGGGACAATGCAAACAAACAATAATAATATCCAAGCTATCCACATCATCCATTCTTTTAGCCAACCAAATGTCCATGTCATCCCATTAGATTTATTAAAGATAATATTTTCTTGCATACAACATATCCACGTCATCTACTTTTATCCATTCAATTATCCACGTCGCCAATTTTTAATCATCAAATACAATAGAAAATCACGTCAATTAAATTTAGCTTTTCGACAATTGTGATCAATTGAATATTCCATATTTCTATAAGCAATTTCATATTTCATGGGTCTTATATGCTTTTATTTAAAAAGATATTTCCGCCGCAACGCGGTGTATTTTCTAGTTTTAGATAAAATAAACAAGTTTGTTACCAAAACCATACTGTCAAGGTCATGTGGCTCACATACACTCACGGAGGATAAATGTGACTCACGAAGCATAAGGCGTGCGACTCAGGCCGACGACTCGGCGTACCACGAAGATTCAGCTGATGCCTCATAAACTTAGAGTACAAGAAAAGTCAAGATCACTTGTTCTAGAATCTCCATGATTTGGATTTATCTCTTCAGGTGCAAACCGTCTCTCCCTTGTAACCATAAATTTGCATCCGTGTAAATAAGGCGGGGCCGAGGATCTTGAGTCTTAAACACAATATTCTCATCACGCCACCACCATAGGCGGCGGCTTGAGCAAGGCGGGGCGGTAAGGCAGTGCCGAAGCACCTCCGGTTGTGGGTGGCGGCGGCAGCCGGTTAGGCTAGCGGCGGCGGCAGGGGAATCCAGTATGTGCATGTGGTGGGGAAGAAGATGACCTAGCACTGTTGGGTCGGCGCTGGGAAGAAGAAGACGAGCTGCGCTGCTGTTGGGCCGGCTCACAATCACAACCGCCTCCCTGCGGGTGGAGCGGAATGCGCTCCGCACTGGTTGGAAAATAGGAGTACCCCTCCCCGCGTACTGCGGCAAATAGGAGCCCCCTAAAAAAGCAGCACAACCTTCATAAAAAACTTGATCTTGGGCCGTTATTTGCCTGCAAGGGGTTTTGCTAGGCCCAGCATTTTGTTTTCCTGCTAGGTCTTGTATTTGTGACCGTCATTGCAATCAAAATATATACCGCGCACTCGAAAAAAAATCAGAATATATACGGGCAAACCTCGTGAAGTTTTTGCTGAAGCACTCTTCCTGCAGTTTAATTTCTAGGTTTTTTTCATCTTTTTTTGTACTTGTAATTTCTAGGTTTTTTTCATCTTTTTTTTTACTTGTAATTTCTAGGTTGGCTTGGCAGGTCGTGGTCGTGCCGTACCCGGAGTGCCCGCACGTTGGAAGGGAAGGGAAAGCAGAGAGAGAGGGAAGGAAATCTGAAACGGAAACATCAATTCCGGTATAAATAATCCAATCCCTAAGCAACCTCGCAATAGCAAACCAAACAAACAGAGTCTTGTTTCCTGATTTTGCGATCTGTGATATCTTGAACCCGGCGATCGATACGATGTACTTCCAAGCAGCCGTGCCGACGAGGGATCAGAAGCAGTCTGCCATCGGCCGCTCCGGCGCCGACGGCCTGGCGGCGCTCTCGGCCAGCCTCGCGCGTGCCCTTGCCGACAAGAACGCGAACAGCAACCTGGTCTTCTCGCCGCTGTCCATCTACACCGTCCTCGCTCTCCTGGCCGCCGGCGCTCGCGGCGCCACCCTGGAGGAGATCCTCGCCGTACTTGGCGTGCAATCCCGCGGAGAGCTCGACGAGTTCGTCGCCCGCACGGCGGGGGACGCGCTGCGTGACTGGTCCGGCTCCGGCGGCCCGCGCGTGGCCTTCGCTTGCGGCGTCTGGAGCGACCTGTCCTGCCCGCTCAAGCCCGGCTTCCGCGATGCCGTCGTCGGCGGGGCGTACAACGTCGATGCGTCCAGCGTCGACTTCCGCGGCGACCCGGAGGGAGCATGCCGGCGGATCAACGCCTGGGCGGCGCGCTTCACGAACGGCCTGATCGAGAACGTCCTGAGCCCGGAATCGGTGGACCCGCTCACCCGCGTCGTGCTCGGCAACGCCGTGTACTTCAAGGGCAAGTGGGACCAGCCCTTCAACAAGTGTAACACGGAAAACGCTCCGTTCCGCCTGCTGGGCGGCGCCGGCGCCGTCGACGTGCCCTTCATGCAGAGTTGGCAGTCTCAGTTTATCGCCGTGCACGACGGTTTCAAGGTCCTCGAGCTTGGGTACAAGAAGGCGAAGAAGGTGGAGGCGTTCTTAGCGCCTGCTCCGAAGAAGCCCGCCCCATTTTTCCCTAGTCGTGCTCCACTGGTTAACCCTTACACTCGTGCTGCTGCAACTCCCCGACATGATTCCACTAATAAATCTCCATCGTCGACGTCCTTAAGCAACCTCAGATCCAACTCCAGCTCCGCACGGTTCTCCATGTGCATCTTCCTCCCGGACGCCGACGACGGCCTACCAAGCCTTCTGGACGCGATCGCTTCACGTCCGAGCTTCCTCCACGAGCACCTTCCTCGTCAGCAAGTCCCAGTCGACAAGTTCAAGCTGCCAAGGTTCAAGCTATCCTTCCACAGCAGCGTCCTCGGCATCCTCAAGATGCTAGGCCTCCAGCTTCCGTTCAGTCTGGCGGCCGACCTGTCTGACATGTGTCACATGACGGAGGAGGAAGACGGACTGCTCGTGGATGAAGTCATCCACAAGGCGGTCATCGAGGTGAATGAGGAAGGCACCGAGGCCATGTCCCTCAGCATGCTTCTTAGTATGCCGAAAAAGGCCCCCAAGAGGCCGCCGAAGGTGGACTTTGTCGCTGATCATGCGTTCGCCTACTTCATTGTGGAGGAGGAGAGTGGCGCAATCGTCTTTGCCGGGCACGTCGTCGATCCCTCAAGAGAGTAGCTATCATCATAGGATTTTCGGACAATCAGTTTCAATATTTTCCAAGACATCTCTAGAATTCCGTAGGATGAGTAAATTAAGCTTAGATTGAGCTAATTCATAGGCCGACATCATATTCTACATGAATGACTAATGGAAATATATTTACGAGCTCGTCTAATATTGTGGCATTTTATGTTATTTCATGAGAAGATGTGTCTATGTGTGTGTGTTAATTTGGGACCGACATTTTGTTGATATATGAACTCTTTACTATCAACTAATTGAATGCCCATGAGTTGTCACGGTTTTCTAAAAGAAATCAAAATTCTAACACATGTAAACATAAAACAATGAAAATTCAAGCGTATAGAAAGAGATGGCCACAAAATATTTCAAAGAGATAAGATTCTACTTTGCTAAAATTTTAATTAGAGAAAAAACCATTATTCAACATCATATACGTTCATACTGAATTTCATACATGCCCACACTCTGACTCTCGGCGAGACTGGGCCGAATCTATCACAAGTCACCTCCGAAGAGATTTTCTAACATCATGGTGACCCTCGCGCGTAAGTAGTCCCCTGCATGGTCAAACTACACCTTATCGATCTGCTCCGCTATTGGTTTGCACCACCACTTGTCCTCTGGTTAAAAGGGATGACCCTAACCCATACCTTGAGCCTTTAACTCACATGGCCTCATGCAGTCTTTAAAGTTGGCCAAGATCATTGCATGCTTGCTAATCTGCGAAGGCGAACCCTTCCAGACACGGTGACGATCACGCGCCGGTTTCTCAAACACTACCACAAACTAGCATAATGTCCGTGCTTCGCTACGGAGAAAATGTCGATTGCCATAAACCCGGGTTAGGCGGGCGGAGACTACGATAATGGATCAATTGAGAGTAGGTTTCATCGCGACGCCGGTATGAGACATAGGTTGCGTGGACTGAATGAATGAACTACAAAGTAAACTTCGGAACAAACAAAAATTCAGTGAACTTTTGTTTATTTATTTATAAAGTGAAAGTGAACTCCCGAATATACCTGAGCAGTGGGTATATTGCAAGTATAAGTGTAGCTAACGGATGTGATCCTTGAGATATAAGCGTTACTTTTGATACCTCTGAAACTATGCAATAAACAGTCTTGTGCATCATTTTGATGCGGAGGCCATTTCGAAAAAAATATTGCAAGTATACTCCATTGTTCATAAATTTTTATCGGTCATGCCTTATATAAGGGAGTTGTCCGTGTGTTAGCAACTAAGGTGAATTTTTTGGGCACGTCTGCAGTGCTCTTACATTTCAAGTGAACTACACAGTTTGTTATATATCTTCTCCAGATTTATAAGAGGTCAACATTACATAAACGGACAAATATTTATACAATTTTATCCAATTTCTGAACTGCTTCACATTCAAATTTGAACTGTTTGTTCATACTTGTCTACTTTCCAACTCAACGACGCATTTAATGAGAAAACCATGTGCACTGTTCAAAGGTAATACCGAGACCTGAAAGTTTTGGAACGATTTTAACCTGTAGAATTATACTTTACATGAATGGCCTATTTTGACAACATGATACTCCTGTGATCCAAAATGATTGTGGCAAGTCTGTATAATATATTGTAATGTACTCACTAAAATGAAATTAAAGAAAATCTGTTGGAGCTGAAAACAACTACAGAACCAAACGGGGAAGATAATTTCTCTCAAAAGGTAACGTGGGATCAGATATACACCAACATACAAAGGAATATGCAGTCCAGCTAAATGAGGCATTTTCATCAAACACCAGATCATACAAAGAAATATACAGCTAGGATTTGGTTTTGTGGTTCGGCTAGAAGTAAAATAGACGGGCGGCTTGGCGTGCAATCTGTTATATTCAACATTACTAGTCTAGATCAATCACGGCAATGACTTTAGGGTTTTACCCTTCTACTGCTTAAACCAGAGAGATAGAGAGAGGGAAACCGAGAGGGAGAGGGAGATCGGCGTAGCTACCTTCTCCAGGAAGCGGTGTCGAGCTCGAGCTGCCAGAGGCCATGGTGGTGGTGGTGGTGAGAGGGTGAGTGGTGAGTGCGGCGGCGGTGGAGCTTCCCGTGGCCTAGCGCTAACCCTAGATCGGTAGGGGAGTGTCGGTGGGGTGCTGGGCAACGGTGAACCTTGTGACTCGTGCCCCCGGCCCCCACCTGTCTTTATAGCGCCGCCACAGGGGCCCACCAACCATGGATAAGGTTGGGCGCCCCCGATCAGGGCGCGTTGACCATGGGTGCGGTGTGACCGTTGGGTCACACCGTTGGAGATCATCCCAACATTCTCCCCCATGATCTCATCTTTTCTTTTACCTTTCACTTTACTCGTTTCATCACTGATCGATACATAGAGCATGTTTCATCGTCTCAGCTCAATTGCCGATAGAATCAGACAGCCACAATGTACCTCTCTGTTTTGAAACAAAAACTTTTACTTTTGGGCCTCTTATAATCCAGGAATCATAGGCTCTACCTTAAACCCATGCCGGCTAAGTGTTCCTTGAACACATTGGGTGGTAAGCCTTTCGTTAGCGGATCCGCAAGCATATCCTTTGTCTTTATATGCTCGAGACTTATAGTTTGATCCTGGATTTTATCTTTCACAACATAATACTTTATTTCTATTGGCTTTGTAGCATTACTCGACTTGTTGTTGTGAGCATAAAATACTGCGGGCTGGTTGTCACAGTACATCTTTAGTGGTTTGTGAATACAATCTACCACCTTCAAGTCGGGTATAAATTTCTTTAACCATATCGCCTGCCCCGTGGCCTCATAACATGCTATAAATTCTGCATACATCGTTGATGATGCAACAATTGACTGTTTGGAGCTTCTCCATGAGATAGCTCCCCCTGCAAGGGTGAACACATATCCAGACGTGAATTTTCTATCATCTTTATCCCCCGCAAAATCTGCGTCTGAGTACCCTCTTATCTCTAGGGAATCAGATCTTTTGTATGTTAGCATGAGGTCCTTTGTGCCTTGCGCATAACGCAAAGCTTTCTTTGCCATCTTCCAGTGCTCTAAGCCTGGATTTGATTGATATCTACCCAGTAACCCGGTAACAAATGCTAAGTCAGGGCGAGTGCACACTTGTGCATACTGTAAGCTTCCAACAGCCGAAGCATATGGTACTGACTTCATTTGATCGATCTCATATTGATTTTTGGGACATTGAAATTTCCCAAAACCGTCGCCCTTGACTATAGGAGCAGGTGTGGCATTACTCGCATGCATATTATATTTCTTTAGAACCTTTTCTAAATATGCCTTTTGCGAGAGTCCTAACACTCCATTTTTTTCTATCTCAGTGAATTTCTATGCCCCAAACATATGATGCTTCACCAATGTCTTTCATATCAAAGTATGAGGACAAGAACTTTTTCAGACTAACATCACTGCTCGCAAGCAGGATATCATCCACATATAGGATTAGGAAAATGTATTTCCCACTTTTAAACTTTGCATAAACGCAGTTGTCCTCAACATTTTCTTTAAATCCAAATCTTTTAATAGTCTCATTAAATTTCAGATACCACTGTCTAGAGGCTTGCTTTAATCCATAAATGGATTTCTTTAGACGGCATCCCATATCTTCCCCCCTGCATGATAAAACCCTTGGGTTGTTTCATGTAAACAATTTTTCTAAATCTCCATTTAGAAATGTCGTCTTTACATCCATCTGATGTAGCTCTAAATGAAAATGTGCAACTAGTGCCATTATGATTCTGAAGGAATCCTTACATGAGACTGGAGAAAATGTCTCATTATAATCTATTCCTTCTCTGTGTGTAAAACCTTTTGCCACAAGACGCGCTTTATACTTTTCTACATTCACATTAGAGTCATACTTCGTTTTGTAGACCCATTTGCAGCCTACTGTTTTGGCTCCTTTAGGAATCTTTTCTAAGTCCCAAACATCGTTGGAACTCATCGACCTCATCTCATCTTCCATAGCCTCCTGCCACTTCGATGAGTGAGGACTGCTCATAGCTTCTTCATATGAGGTGGGATCACCTTCCATATGACCTATCTCTGTATTATATACATAATCACTAGAGATAGCTGGCTTTTTAATTCTCTTAAACCTTCCAAGGTTTTCATTCTCTATATTTGGCTGCTGCAGCTCCCTTTCATGCTCAACAACAGGCTCAGTCGGCTCCTGAAGGACAGGTTCCGAAACTTCACCCATAGTTGTCACGTGTGGAGTTACAACAGGTGCTTCCACCACAATCTCAGGGATTGTTGATGTAGGCACAACAGGTAGCGAGAAAAATGGCTCTTGAATGATCGGATTAGGTGGGTACACCCTCTTCTCCTAAAGATCAATTTTCTGGGCTACCATGCTCCCCCTCATCAGTTCGTCTTCTAAAAAGACTGCATGTCTCGTTTCTACAAACTTTGTATATCTGTCTAGACAGTAGAAACGAAAACCTTTTGACTTTTCGGGATAGCCAATGAAGTGGCAACTGACTGTTTTGGGGTCTAACTTTGCAATGTTTGGATTAAACAATTTTGCCTCAGCTGGGCACCCCCACACCCTAAGGTGTTGAAGGGAAGGTACCCTTCCTGTCCACAGTTCGTACGGTGTTTTGGGCACCGACTTACTTGGCACTCTGTTGAGAATATGAATGGCGGTTTTAAGTGCCTCCATCCATAAACCCAATGGCAGTGTGGAGTAGCTCATCATACTGCGCACCATATCCATAAGAGTACGGTTGCGCCTTTCAGCTACTCCATTTTGCTGAGGATCGCCCGGCATTGTATACTGAGCGACTATTCCTGTCTCCTGCAAAAACCTCGCAAAAGGTCTAGGGACTTGACCATATGGAGTGTGCCGACCATAGTACTCCCCCCCACGGTCGGATCTCACTATCTTTATTCTTTTATCGTGTTGATTTTCAACTTCAGCTTTGAATATTTTAAATTTATCCAAAGCTTCAGACTTTTCTTTGATTGGATAAATATATCCATATCGGGAGTAATCATCTGTGAATGTTATGAACGAATCATAACCATCCACACTTTTCACCGAAAAAGGTTCACAAATATCAGTGTGGATTATTTCTAGTGTCGTTGTGCTTCGAGTTGCACCCTTTTTAATTTGTTTTACAAATTTTCCTTTTATGCAATCGATGCACTTTTCTATATCTGAGAACTCTAACGGCGGAAGAATATCATTTTTAACGAGTCTTTCTATTCTCCCCCTCGAAATGTGGCCCAAACGACAGTGCCATAATCTCGACGAGTCTTGAGTTCTCTTTCTTTTCTTTTGTTCTTTATTCGACGCAGAAACAATTTCATTCACTTTATTCACAGAATAAATCTTTTCACGCAAGGATAATAAATAAAGCTCATTGTGGAGGAATGCAACCCCCACACGAATATTATTACACCAAATGGCACACTTGCCATGTCCAAAATAACACTCATACTGTTCTTTGTCCAAACGTGACACACTTATTAAATTTCTTTGCAAAGAAGGAACAAATAAGACATCTCTAAGCAAAATAGCAAAACCATCAGCCAACTCCAAGGATATATCGCCAACAGCTTCAACATCTGCTTGCACTCCATTTGCGACTTCAATGCATCCTTTGTTTGTAGCGCCCCGACCCCAAAACTATACAGTGAAGCTTTGTGCAACAGACATCGCTACCCCGTATAGTAGAGAGATCAAGACTTGTGGAACAAACTGGCACATTGCATGACTCTACGACACAAAACATATAGCAACTCATATAATGAGAAGAATACAAATATTACACAGCAAAAGGATCACAGACCAACAATTCATCAAGCGGAAGTGGGTAGTGTTGTCTAACAACAAGAAGCAAATATTTGGCCTAAGAGGCCTACAATAAACATCACCCAAGCCAGCTTGCTCCACGGTCCCAAGCTGCCACCTGGGAACCCCAGACTAGTAGTCGACGTCAACGAAGAACCTACCTAGCTGCTCGGTGTCGTCCTCCTCTGAAATGCAAAATCATAGAGGCAGCAAAGAGGGACTGAGTACGTTGTACTCGCAAGTTTAGTAGGGCGATATAGGCCCAATGACTGACGGAGGCTCTAAAGCTATATGTGTACTTGTTTTTGCATAAAGCCAGTTTTCAATAGAAGACATAAATGACACGAGGCGACGTCTACTCAGAATACTTTTCATAAATGGGAGAAGAGAGTAAACAGTTCGTCTTCGGTTCTCGTTGAACCTACTTATAACCATCACCACTCAGCTCACACAAGGCACTCCCTCGACTCACCCTCGAGGAAATGAACCTTTATCACAATGTAATTATGCAACCTTTAGCTGCCATATCAATTAGGTTAAAAGTTATCTATGGTCTCGTATATCCGTTCCCAAGTCGTCCATAACCGCGGACACGGCTTTTCGAAAAGATTAAACCCTGCAGGGGTGTACTATTTGAAGTCGCCAGGTTTCCGAGGGAACCCCAGCTCCTTATCCATTGGTACCGTCCGGCTCACCTAGTTGGCCCTCTTCCGGGGAAGACCGGCGAGCGGGCGCGGTTAGACCTTTACATTGCATGAGGCTTACTCAAGGACCATCAGTGTGCGGAAGGACAGGTTCAGCGCTCCCAGCGCCCTGCCCCGTGGCCACATCCTAAACACCACCATCCTCGTTTCTTTTCCACCCACACAACTCACGCGCAAATGGAAATAGCAAACTAGAGGACCCTTGACAAGCCCCTCACAACTTATTCGGTCAAAGGGGGTTCCATATGCCCCCACCTCCGGAAGCACGCTCGATCTTGGTTCTAGAGACAAGAACTCGCACCTAGGGGCTAGAGTGAGGCAAAACACCATCCCCGATGGCAACTCACCCAAGCCGTCTTAGCATTTTAATTAAGCATCAACCTTATCCACCGTGCCCGAATCATTCCATCAACATAACAATTATGGAATTAATAACGGACATAAAGCATTTATATAAGCATTGCTAAGCATAGCTAAGCATATGGATACAACAAATCTATCTTTATCTCGGCCACACTTCAACCCTAGGTTTCATAGGTAGGGATACATGTGATTGGCTCGGGGAAGAACATGCAGTCATAGGATACTCTAACAACTACCAAAAGAGACATTTGAACCGCATGCAATATTATGGTGGATAAAATAAGTTGATAAAATCATAGGATGCTAGAATGCCAAGAGGGTTAGGTTATCTCTTGCCTTGCTGCCCGGGCGTGAAGTATTGATCGTCGCCTCGTCGGGGTAAGTAGAGAGACCCTCGACTCCGGAATCTATCGATACCCAAAAGAAATACAAAGCACACATAAATCACACGAACACAAGATGCAATGCGCAAACACATGATGACATGTCAATTTGATGCAAGGATATTATTGTATAATTTAGATAGCAACATTAAATGGGGAGCCAAATAATTAGTGCAATTATTTGGAAGCAACCCCATATTTATCTTAGTGACCACATTCTTCATAAATTATTGAATTATTAGATAAGTGGCTCAAATTGCATGAACATGACAAGAATGGATAGGATTCGTCATTCCGATCAATTAGGTAATTTATTTATAATTTTCGGATCACCGATGAATAAAATAGCAATTTAAATAATTAACGAAAAGTAATTCTTTTAAACCAATTATGGATAACATCAAATAAATATTTGTGATCATGATGTGATAAGTGCATGGTTTGATAGCATTTGACATGTTGATTACTTTGATATTTAATTCATAATTTTTGGACAAATATTTAATAAGTTATGAATTTTCCTAATTTGGTAATATTTAACCCATTTTAGGAATTCTTAAATAGCCAAAAGAAATAAATCCAAAAGAAGGTTACAATGATTCCAATTGGTGGAGTTTGTTTTACTGAACATTTTGAAATTTGATTCGTCGAATTTGATGCATTTTTCAAATAGTTATCGAATATCTAAACTTGTTTTCACAATAAAAAGGAAACCAATTTGCCCAGACGGGCCGGCCTCAAGCCGGCCAGGCCGGGAAAAGGGCCGGGCAGGTGGCCGAGTGATCCGGCCTTTGGCCGGCCCAAATCGAGTCCGGGCCGGGTGGCCAGGCCGGCCACCAGCCCGAGCCATCCGGCCTCAGACCGGTCTGGCCGGGTCCTGGCCGGGCGCACGGTGGCGGAGACACGGCGGTGATCGACGGTGGATCGACGGCGGGGAAGAGGGGAGAAAGCGCGGGAGAGGGCCAAAACCGAAGGGAGCTCACCCTGATTCGAGGGGTGTGGTCGGGGCGACGCGGGAGAGGTGGGAATCACCGGGGAAGCGGCCGGCGGTGACACGGCCGTGCCGGTAGGTCGGGGACGCGGCCGTCGGTTTCCGGCGGCCCCGGCTCGATTCCTTCCACCGGAAGGAAGAGGAAGAGGTGGCGAAGCGTCCTGCCGGCTTCGATTTTCTTGGGACGGCTCCGTTTGTCGGTGACGCGGCGGTCAGCGGCGGCGGTTGGCGTCGGTACGGGTGAGAGCTAAACGTCGAACACGATCCGGGAAAAGCGGGAGGAACGGGGAGAGATAGAAGAGAGGGAGCAGGTGCACGACTGTCTGGCATGCCTTGACCACCAGGAGGCAGCGGCAGGGCGGCATGGGCGTCGCCGACGCGGCGGCATGGCGCCAGTGACGATGCTCACTGTGGAGAAGAAAAGAAAGTCCCAAGAACCCCCTGTCAACATTTTCACAAATTGCAAAAAGGTCCCTAGCAAGCTTTGGCGATTTAAAAGAGACACTTAAGCCTTTTTATAAATTCCAGAAAAATTCACCTAAGATTCCCTTGTCCTTTAGAAGCTTCACAAAAATTGGGGTGGAAAAATAAAAAGTTTTGACCCACATTTGTTCACAGGGTTTAATTTTAGGCATCTTTGATATTTTCCAAAATTCATTTATTTGGAGTATTTAAACATTTCAATAAATTATGAAAATATTTATGGAAGATCATATTATAATAATGAAGCACCCCATATTTTTATTTTGAATTTTGGGGAAGTTTAACTTGGTTCCAAAAATATAAATTGAATTGAACCAAATTGAATTCTCAACTTTATTTAATTGCTTGTTAAGAATTTAGCCTTTGGCAATTATTTATAAAATATATCCTTGAGTTTCCTGAACAATTTGGAGACTCAAGAATAATTGGTTTTACCAAATTGAGTATTGTATTTGGTTTGGAAAAATTTGGAAGGGTTTGCTTCCCTAGTGTTTAATTTCTAGATGTTGATTCATTTAAAATTAGCAACTTAAATGAGTATGTCATGATGCAATGCCAAACAAAAAGTGAAAATTTGGCCCGTATTTTAGGGTACTAATCTGGGGCTGTTACATTGTTTCTTTGCATAATCCGCGTCGAATGGAACCCCTGTAAAGAATTTGCAACATGAACAGTTGCACCTGAGTCAATCCACCAAGTAGATTTCGAAAACTGTGTATACAGGGATTCATTAACGAAGGAAACTATATTTTTACCATTCTTTGCCATTATGGACTTTAGGAAAGCAGGGCAGTCCTTGTAGTGACCAGGCTTCTTGCAGAAGAGGCAAGTGTCCTTGTCCACTGGAAATGACTTTGGCTGACTCTGAGAGGGGCCTTTGCCATGTGGCTTTGAAGGGGAACCAGTGTTATCAAACTTCCTCTTCTTACTATCCTTCACGTAGTTGATGGATCCACCACGTGCTTCTTTTAGCCTGTCCTCCTCCTGGACACACATAGCAATGGTCAGGGGCGGAGCTAGGGAAAAAATTGCCTGATGCACATCAATAACTAGCAAGGTAGAATGGAACGTTGGCATGCTTGTCTGGGCAGTGTTTGAGCGTGAAATAGTGAGCCCTGGTGCACTGCCATTGGATTTACCTGGTGCACATAGCAAAAATTTGACCCATTTACTAGTAAAATATTTTTTCTCCCTAGTGCATGTGCACCATGCAAGGCCTACGTAGCTCCGCCCCTGGCAATGGTCTTTTCCATGTCCCACTTGTCAGGGGACATGTTGTAGTTCACAACAAAGTTCTCGAACTCTTTTGGCAATGATGCCATGACCATGTGGATAAGGAGAACAGACTTGATCTCAAGATCAGGATCAATGGCCTTGAGCTTGGCAGCCATGTTGCACAACCTGAGGATGTGCTCTCTAATGCCATGCCCTCCCCCTGTGTACTTTTCTGTTACCAATTGCTCAAGCAACTGGGTGCCATAGATCTTTGAAGAACCAGTAAACTGGCTCTTTACTTTGTCGAAGAACTCCCCGACAGTGGCACACTCTGCAATTGAGCCCGCAATGGCGTTCTCAATTGTGTTCTTTAAGAAGGCTAATCTCTTCTTGTTGGTTGCATTCCACTTTTGCTTATTTATGGAATAAGCCATTTCCAATGGACCATAGTCCCTTTTCTTCTTTTCCCAGTCATCGTCAGTGTCTTTTGCCTCTCTTTCAGGCTCTTTTGGCATGACTGGTGGTGGGGTATCCACCACCTAGTCCACCTCAGCACATGCAAGTGCCAAATCCACCTTTTTCCTCCACTCGGAGTAGTTGTCACCTCAAAGGAGGGGAACATCCTTTAGGCAACTCATCAAGTGGTACCCTCCTAAAACAATCACAATGAGGTGAGAACTTTCAACAATTTTCAACATTTGCATGAAATAATTCAACGTTGGTCAAAATATGACATGCAAAAGTTATGCAATTTAAACTAAATCACCGTTGGGCAGAATTAGCAATAAATGCATTTCACTATAATAAATCATAATTATGCTATTAATAACGTTGGTTATAAAAATAACACAATTATGACTATCTCTTTAATATGCTCTTTTCTATTAACACTTTTAATTCTATTAACTTTTGAATTTTCTAAAAGAGCATATCACTTTAATTTGCAGCGAAAACAATTAACAAAAATTCTATTGACTTTTATTCTTTTTCAGAAGCAATTCTGTTACTTTTATTTTTACTAAACAAAAATTTCATTGGATAATTTTTGTATAGCAAAAACTAGACTCAAAAAGCCTAAAAATAGACAAAAAAACCACTAAAACTGCTTCTGATAAAAAAATAACAGAGTAAAACATGTATAACTCTCTCTGTAATTCGCGCGGCCCAGCCCACGGTCTTCAACTTTCGGCCCACAACCCACTTAACTGCGCGTCGCGCCGCGCTCCGCGCAGCCAACAACCAGCGGCCCACGGCCTCCCTTCTTTCGGCCCATCTGGCCCGTGTCCGAGCTAGGGTTTTCTCCTGGCCGTCGGATGGAATCGGACGGTCGTCCGCGCCGATAGCCCGATCAAAACGACGCCACCGGCCGATGCGAGCGAAACCCTAGATTCATTTCGTTCTCTCCTCCCCGCTCTCCTCTGTCTGCTCCGCCGTCGCCCGCAGGCAAGTGAGCGAGCGGCGCCGCCACCTGCTGCCTCCCCCTCATCAGAGAGTGAGCGCGCGGCAACGGAGACGAGACCGGCACCCCTCTGGCCCCTTGCCGACGCGTGCGTCCACCCGCAGGTGAGCGCACCGTCGTCAAGCGGTGCAGTGGCGGTGCCACTTTGCCGGCGACGACCGGTAGGTGGAGATCCGGCAGAGTGCCGTCTCCCTTTTTCTCTTTTGGCCTTTTCCCTTGGATTTCTTTGGATTCGATTTCCGATCTGTTCTAGGGTTAGGGTTCTTTGCTCCCGGAGGAGTGTGTTCTTCTCCCAGATGCCTCGGCTTGCCGATGCGCATCTGGGTCGAGAGGAACTGGCGCGGCCCGAATGGCGGCGCTCCTTTTCCGGCGATCCCGAAGGCGTTCCGGTGAGTCTTTCTTTCCCTTCTGCCTTCTTTTCTTCGATCTGGCATTTAGGGTTTCGGGAGGGGTTTCTTTCTTTGATTTTCTTTGTCTTTACCGAACGGATCTAGATGCTAGGATGCTCTAATACCAATGTTATATTCAACATTACTAGTCTAGATCAATCACGGCAATGACTTTAGGGTTTTACCCTTCTACTGCTTAAACCAGAGAGATAGAGAGAGGGAAACCGAGAGGGAGCGGGAGATCGGCGTAGCTACCTTCTCCAGGAAGCGGTGTCGAGCTCGAGCTGCGAGAGGCCATGGTGGTGGTGCTGGTGAGAGGGTGAGTGGTGAGTGCGGCGGCGGTGGAGCTTCCCGTGGCCTAGCGCTAACCCTAGATCGGTAGGGGAGTGTCGGTGGGGTGCTGGGCAATGGCGAACCTTGTAACTCGTGCCCCCGGCCCCCACCTGTCTTTATAGCGCCGCCACAGGGGCCCACCAACCATGGATAAGGTTGGGCGCCCCCGATCAGGGCGCGTTGACCATGGGTGCAGTGTGACCGTTGGGTCACACCGTTGGAGATCATCCCAACACAATCTTGCTAGCTACATGGACATGATTCATTCTCACGTATGGTGAACTTGTTTTTTTAGCAATCTTGCCAAATCGAGTCAAGGTATCCTGGACCGATTCTTTTTTTTCTCCTGAAAATGTCTACCACCGAAAGCACGCCAAAGCCTGATCGCTATATGCCAGTTTAATTTCTAGGATATATAGCTCCTGGTCGTGCCGTACCTGGAGTGCCCGTACGTTGGAACTAAAACGATGGCCCTTTTTCGTTTTCCTAACCAGTTCGAAGAATATGTAGAGAGAGGGAAGGAAATCTGAAACGGAAACAATACACAACTGTTTGTTCCAAATTTGAGAACGTATCGGAAGGCAGGAAGCGATCGCGGATTGATTCACGGTGCCTATGCAATACAAATCCAATCCCTAAGCAATCTCGCAATAGCAATCCAACCAAACAGAGTCTTGTTTCCTGATTTTGCGATCTTTGATAACAGCCGTCGATATTGAACCCAGCGATCGATAGTCGATACGATGGACTTCGCAGCAACCGTGCCGACTAGGGATCGGCGGCAGTCTGCCGTCGGCCGCTCCGGCGCCGACGGCCTGGCGGCGCTCTCGGCCGGACTCGCGCGTGCCCTCGCCGACAAGAACGAAAACAGCAACCTGGTCTTCTCGCCGCTGTCCATCTATACCGTCCTCGCTCTCCTGGCCGCCGGCGCCCGCGGCGCCACCCTGGAGGAGATCCTCGCCGTACTCGGCGTGCAATCCCGCGGAGAGCTCGACGAGTTCGTCGCCCGCACGGCGGGGGACGCGCTGCGTGACTGGTCCGGCTCCGGCGGCCCGCGCGTGGCCTTCGCTTGCGGCGTCTGGAGCGACCTGTCGTGCCCGCTCAAGCCCGGCTTCCGCGATGCCGTCGTCGGCGGGGCGTACAACGTCGATGCGTCCAGCGTCGACTTCCGCGGCGACCCGGAGGGAGCATGCCGGCGGATCAACGCGTGGGCGGCGCGCATGACGAACGGCCTGATCGAGAACATCCATAGCCCGGAGTCGGTGGACCCGCTCACCAGCGTCGTCCTCGGCAACGCCGTGTACTTCAAGGGCAAATGGGACGAGGCCTTCAACAAGAGTAACACTGAAAACGCGCCGTTCCGCCTACTGGGCGGCGCCGGCGCCGTCGACGTGCCCTTCATGCAGAGCTCGAAGTCTCAGTTTATCGCCGTGCATGATGGTTTCAAGGTGCTCAAACTTGGGTACCAGAAGCCGAAGAAGGTGGACGCGTTCTTAACGCCTGCTCCGAAAAAGCCCGCCCCATTTTTCCCTAGTCGTGCTTCACTGGTTAATCCATACACTCGTGCTGATGACTCCATTAGTAATTCTCCATCGTCGGCGTCCTTGAGCAACTTCAGCTCCAACTCCAGCTCCGCACGGTTCTCTATGTGCATCTTCCTCCCGGACGCCGACGACGGCCTACCAAGCCTTCTGGACATGATCGCTTCACGTTCGGGCTTCCTTCACGAGCACCTTCCTCGTCAGCAGGTCCCGGTCGACAAGTTCAAGCTGCCAAGATTCAAGCTATCCTTCTGCAGCAGTGTCGTCGGCATCCTCAAGAAGCTAGGCCTCCAACTTCCGTTCAGCCTGGCGGCCGACCTGTCCGACATGGCTGACGTGACGGAGGAAGACGGACTGCTCGTGGATGAAGTCATTCACAAGGCGGTCATCGAGGTGAACGAGGAAGGCACCGAGGCCGCGGCCCTCAGCATGCTTTTTCGTAAGAGGAAAAAGGCCCCCATGAGGCCGCCCGAGGTGGATTTTGTTGCTGATCATGCGTTCGCCTACTTCATTGTGGAGGAGGAGACTCGCGCCGTCGTCTTTGCCGGGCACGTCGTCGACCCCTCCAGAGAGTAGCTAGCTATCATCATAGGATTTTCGGACAATCAGTTTCAATATTTTCCAAGACATCTCCAGAATTCTGTAGGATGAGTAAATTAAGCTTAGATTTTTAATTTTATATGATTTTTGCTATATTGATGCTTTTGATTGAGCTAATTCATATGCTGAAAACACATTTTACATGAATGACTAATGGGAATCTATTTACGAGCTCGCCCTAACTCTGTTGCATTTTATGTTATTTCATGAGAAGATGTGCATATGTGTTTGTGAAAATTTGGGACCGACATTTTGTTGATATATGAAATCTTTGCTATTAACTAGTTGAATGCTAGTGCGTTGTCATGGTACTCTCAATTCTTGTTAACATGTAAACATAATACAAATGAAAATTCATGTGTATAGAAAGAGATCGCTACATAATATTTCAAAACCAATAAGATTCTACTTTGCTTAAAAGTTAGTATAATTCAACATCGTATACATACAAAGTAACAATCCAACAATTATCTCTCCTTAACTAAGATTATACTCCCCTCATCCTCAAGATGACTTCAAAATATAACTTTTTTTATACATCACCTTGCGCCGCAGAAGCTCACGTGAAGCTGATAGTTAACAAGGACTTGTTGTTAACCTTTCTTTAGATATTATTTTGGTCATCCACCTTACGTTTTGGTATGCCTTTCTCCATGGACGAGATGACTTCAGTGCCTTTCTCAATGTTGGAACTCAACTATCTAGTTTCTCTCGATCTTTTACTTGAAGCCGAATTAGGTTTTTTCCTTTCCTCCATCGGTCACAGCTCCGGACCAAAGGGCCAGTTTGTCTTAGCATGCCGGGACCCTAGAGTTCGGCAGATAAAATCGGCATGGCCAATGCGTCCGCAAAAAAAGTGGAATATTTTCATACATGTCCAAACTCTGTCTCTTGGGGTCAAATCTATTAGAATCCAACTCGGAAGAGGGTTTTTAACATCATGTTGACTCTCGGGGGTAAGTAGTCCGCGGGTGGTTAAACAGCACGCCGGTGGCCTCCTTATCTATCTGCTTTGCTTTTGCACCACGTCCATGTCCTCGGGTGAAAAGGAAGATTGATGACTCTCGGGGGTAAGTAGCCCGCGGGTGGTCAAACAGCACGCCGGTGGTCTCCTTATCTATCTGCTTTGCTTTTGTACCACGTCGATGTCCTCGGGTGAAAAGGAAGATTGATGACCCTTGCCCATACCTTGAGCCGATTAAACTTTAACTCAGATGGCCTCATGCAGTCTTCAAAGTCTGCCAAGATCACTGCATGCTCGTTAATGTGCCAAGACGATCCCTTCCATCACGCTGGTTTCTAAAGACTGCATGCTTGTTAATGTGCCAAGACGATCCCTTCCATCACGCTGGTTTCTAAAGACTGCCACAAACATGTTATATCCCAACGATCTTAAAACCAATCCCCTAGGGTTACCAAGGCGGGGCGAAGAGCACTAGAGATGGTTTGAGTGTGGAATATAGTTAATATACTGCGATGGCGAAGAGCACTAGAGATGGTTTGAGTGTGGAATATAGTTAACTAGTAAACGTGCACGTGCAATGCACGTGTAATATTAGGATTTGTTTACATAGCAATCCATTACAAAACTGACATTAAGCATATATCACATATATAGTACAACTTTCAGAAGCAAAAACTTACAATATAATGACCTGAAATCTTAAACTTTCAAACGGCTTGACTTCTATTTATTTATGAGGACATATATGCCTAATCTAGTTTGTCCATCTTGTTGAAAGTCGCATGTAGAGTCGTAGTCGCAGGTGGATGCTCGCAATAAGCGAAAAAATGACCTGCTGCAGATGTTTTGTATTGCCGTTGGGTGACTCCCCTTTGTCCAGTAGCTCGTCTATCACATAAGGTGTTTTCCTCATTCACAATTCCTGATGAATTCTTTTTAAGCTCTCGTGATTGTCGTATGCGCTTTAAAATCTCGTCTTTATTTTTTGCATACCACTCCCTATCTCTCCGTCTCTTGACCTCCTTAGGATCTGAATAGGTGGTACAGTTTAGTATTTATTCGCGTGATGATAGCGTTGCATGCCCTTCATGGTTTCAGATATATGCATATAGGGTCGACCTCATTAGATTGTTGTTATTTACCTTCAGACTGATCATCAGCACCCACCGAAGTGTGTCCCTCATGTAAATGTGAAGAATCTGTTGCACGAATATGAGATGCATAGCTTTTCTGCACATCTAGAGCCACACCTGCAAATACATTGGACACAAAAAAAAATGAGTATTTCAAATGTAAATTGACATATACGAAAACATGTCTTCTATATGTTGGAGTTTAGAACACATGACCTAATGTAGGTGTTCTGTATTGGAGTTGGGTGACTCCGCTTTGTACATTAGGTGGGGGTATCACACAACGTGTTTTCCTCATTCACAGGGATCGTTGTTTGTTTTTTGAGCTCACGTGATTGTCTTCGGCGACTTAAAATCTCATCTTTATTCTTTGCATACCGCTCTCTATCCCTCTGTCTCTTGAGCTCTTTCCAATCTGAATAGAAGACATAATTAGGATAGGCATATAAGACCTCATTAGGACCTACACATGTGACATATTTAGACATATGTTAATTACCTTGTTTTCTCCCGCTGGTTATGTCTAATGGATTATTGTTCGGAGATGACATTTTAATTCGTTCTTCCTCAGTTTGTCAACAATGCAAAGTGTGCCTGTAGAAACTCAGAATCGGAATGTGCATGTAGAAACTCAGAATTAGAATAACCACTTTTAACAAAACTCAACGTGGTTTGTATCTGAAATAATAAAATGGAGCACGTGTCACATATGAAAATACCAACTAATTATTAGATGCGTTATAGTTCGAAATGATTATGCTACTATGCTTAATATGTTAATGTAACATGTCGTCAGCAGTTTTACAAAGAATTTGGCATCATCACTAATAAAATCGGTAGACTTCAAATTTGATAGACAACTCGACTGGAAGAGACAATGTTTCTGAACCTAAATTTTTCTTGATTGAAGACCTTGATTTTCCAAACAACTATCCGGCTACCAGGTTCACAAAAAATTATGAAAAATAACTTGGTTTTCCAGAGTTGCGTACGGACGAAGGAGACATTGTGGTTGAGTTCGGGACGGCCGGCTGCCGTACGCGCGCGCCGTGACGGCTGTCAGCGTATGGCATAGAGTACCTTGATTTTCTGACGTTGCAGACGGACGAAGGAGACACCGTCATTGAGGTTGGGACAACTATGCAGGGGTGTGATACGGCGGTGCAGCGCAGGTCGGGGCGTCCGGCAGCAGGCGCGGGAGGCGGCGAGCGCAGGCGGCGGCGAGCGCAAGCAGCAGCGGGCGCAGGCAGCGGCGGCAGGAGCGCAGGCAGCGGCGGGCGCAGGCAGCGGCGGCAGGCACAGGTCGGCGGCGGTAAGCGCAGGTCGGCGGCGAGCGCAGGCGGTAGCAGGCGCAGGTCGGCGGCAGGCGACGGCTGTTGGGGCGTCAATCATGCCGCGTGATGGAAGGAAACAGTTTTTCTTCGTTGGCTTGCACGCACGGGTGTGGGGTTCGAAACGATGGTCCGCTCGGGTTGGTCCGCTCTGCGTCTTAGGGCAGATACAACGGGGGCGCTTAAGCTGGGCGCTAGGATTAATTTCCCGGCAGTTAAGCTCAAATCCCACCCAATCCAGGTAATTTTGCTTGCGTCGGCGCCTAGCTTGGAGTCGGGCGCTAGCGCTAGTTTTTTTCACACCAAGAGACAAAATCGGAAGAGTTGGCGCCTATGGATTGCGATTAGCGATGCAAAGACAGGCGCTTGCACAGGCGCTACGTGATGTCCCAATTTTTTTTAATGCTTAAGCGTCCGATTAAGCGCCTGCGCGATGTACATGCCCTTAGAGATCTTGATTAGGTGATGTACGGCTGTAATTGTTTGGATCACCCCGGTCTGGGACATTTTATATTAGTGGTGATATACTGCGATGACGAACTTATGCTCCACGCATTCGTCACGATCATCTATCACCAAGGGGGTTGCTTCTTCCTTGGTGATGTCCAACTTTCCTAGCGCTTCCCCTAGACGAGCCCTAGCGCGTTCGGTGAATAGGCCCACTCCTACATCTTGCCTGACTTAGGTGATGCACCCATCTCCTGATCAGAGCTCCTGTCGTCCCGCCAATTGGATCTGTGTGCACCACCACGACCTTTAAAAAAAAGAGGGGATCATCCCCCAGGCTGGCCCAGGCTGCGAAGGCATAAAGGCGGGCCGGCCCAGGCTGGCCCACTGATCGCGCCTCAGCCAGCCAGACTAGGGCCTCAATTGCGTAGAGAGTAATTTTGCAAATACTTTACGAGGGGAATGACTTGACAGGCACTTTCATAATACTTAATGACATCATGTAAATATGCCTTAGTTTGCAATCCATATACTGGAATTTGGTTCCTTGGCTGTTCTAGCTTGACTTCTTTTTCCTGCAACATGAACATCATTGACGTTGACAATGTTTTTTTCTTAATGATGGACATGAAATTTATGTGAATAGGACCATACGCGGCTAAGTTTATAGATTTTTTTATCAATGATGAGCGGGTCCACCGACTCCGGTTTCAGGACGTTCTCGATCAGGCCGTTCGTGAGTCGTGACGCGTGCCACCCACGCGTTGATCCGCCGGCAAGCTCCTTTGGGGTCGCTGCGGAAGTCGACGGTGGATGCCTCGGCCCCGTACGCGGCGTTGACCACGGCCTTCCGGAAGCCGGGCTTGAGCGGGCACGACGTGTCGCTCCAGACGCCGCACGCGAACGCCACGCACGGGCCGCCGCGGAGCCGGACCGGTCACGCAGCGCGTCCCCGGCTGCGCGGGCGACGAACTCGTCGAGCTCTTGCCGGGACCGCGCGCCGAGGACGCGGAGGATCTCGTCCAGGGTGGCGCCGCGGGCGCCGGCGGCCACGAGCGCGAGCGCGGTGTAGATGGACAGCGGCGAAAAGACCAGGTTGTTGTTTGCGTCCTCGTCGGCGAGACGCCTCGCGAGTCGCGAGCCCGGCCGAGAGCGCCGCGAGGCCCTTGCTGGAACTTCCGGAAGACCTCCGCTGACCCCTCGTTCGCACGCCGATGTCCATCATCTCGATCGCGCGCCCGGTTTCTAGATCGATGGAGATCGGAGATCACACAATCGGGATCAATCAATAATAACCAAGATTATATATGTTGTCTTGTTAGCTCCTACTCACTCGGTTCACAATATAAGATGTTGGACGCTGCTACGTCGTGGTCCACCACGATTTACGTTACAGCGAGCTCACTCCGATAGCCCTTCCGTGTTAAAAAAAGAAAGAAAACCCACCCACGTAGAACAGAAAAGGAAAGGGAAGCCCACATGCAAGCACTCCATCTCACGTGTTTAATTAGAAAACCTATAAATTTAAAATGTTTTGTAGTTTAATTTGTTTGTCCGATTCAACATCCGTTTTCACTGTTGGAATAGTCGCGACGAGATATTCAAAACTAGATCTCATGTCGGTATGTTTTGATAACTTTTTTTTAGGATGTAACTTTCAAATTTACATCCAGGCAAAGTTTCATCCAGTTTACGGAAAAAGTTACGTCCCAGTTCACAGAGAAAGTTACATATTGCAAAAAATTACATCCGATTAAGCAGAGAAAGTTACATCCAGCAAAAAGTTACATCGCAGTTAGCACAGAAAAGTTACATCCAGCAAAGTTACATCCTCCAAAAAAAAGTCGTCAAAACATATCGATATGGGATCTAGTTTCGAAGATCTCGTCGCGACTAGTACAACGGTGAAAACGGAATCTCATTTGGATATACGGTTTGAGCTACAAAACATTTCAAAGTTTTGAAATTAATAATTAAATGCTTAAGTGTAGGCCTGCAATGCCACTTCACGTGATCTCGTGCTACTCTGTAAATGCTATCTCTTTCACATGTAACTGTCAGGGGGAAAAGGTCCGCGTGGGCTAAGCCGCCTGTGTCATCGGATCCTGCTCGCGCGGACGCGCGGAGTGAGCTCGCTATTGTCCAGAACGAGGTCAGTCACAAAGTAGAATCTGCGTAAGATGTTTTAGATGTTTCACATGTTGTCTAGATTCGAACTAAAAGAATGGAAAGTGGATCAACATATACACTAAAACATGTCTAGATACATGTGGTCTAAATGTGAATGTGAAAAAAGCCATGGAAAAAGCCTAAACCATCTTATATTATGGAACGGAGAGAGTACGTGCTTACGACCTTGCTAAGGTTTAAGGGATCGGAGTATCAATCCGGGAACGCTACATATAGGGTTGGTCTTATGGAAGAAACATATACGTATGTTGGATTATGTTACGGATTGATTTTCCTTCTCCTTCTTTTCAGTAGTTTATACAGTACGTAGAAAGAACCTGTCAGGACCCTTGCGTCCACAACACCTGAAGATTGTGTCGACAACAGCAAACGACCAGGATTGCTCCGTACCGCTTCAGCGAATGGTGGAGATCGAGTGTAGCTTTAAGTAAAGTAGACCCAGTTTATGGTTCAGTTTAGTTGTAATAATCAAAACCCTAAAACTAGCTTGGTCCTGCCGCTTTCGATATAAAAGGGCAGGAGTGGGAGGTCGGGAGGCAAGCTATGAAAAACCCTATTTCCTTGTTCTGTTTTTCCTTACTTTAGTTAGCTATTTCGGATCTGAGCACCGGCTCCCCTCTCTTCCCCAAAATTCTCCAAATTCGCAAGTCTGTGACCACCGGGTCCTGACAAGGTGGTATCAGAGCGAGGTCGCGATCGATCTCCCTCCCTTCCCTCCCGTTTTCTTCCCCACCAAGGTTCCCGGATCTTCCGATCTGGTGGTAAAATCCCTTCTACTACCAACCACCGCGCCGCCATGGCCCCAGGGCGCCGATCTCGCTCTTCCTCCCGTGAGCGCACCGCCGCGCTGACCGACCCAGCCGCGGCCGCGGCAGAGCAGCAAGATCCCGACGCCGCCGCCGCACTCGCAGCGGAAGAGGACGCCCGCGCCGATGAACAACTCCGTGCGCGCCTCCCCTACGAGGTCCTCAACATCGGCCGTCGCCTCGATCTTCACCAAGCCGAATCAACCGCGGTGCTCTCTTCCCTCCAAGGTGAGGTATTGAAGCTCACTTCCCTCCAAGATGAGGTATCCAAGCTCACTGAGATGATAGCAAACCTCACCACCCAAAAAAGCCATCCTTTTTCAACCCCACCTCCCCTCCAGCACCACATCCTGACCCCCATCCCCGAAATTCACACACCTTCTATCCTCCCGCATGGATCCCACCCTCCCTTCCCTCCGCAGTTCGAAAACCTCACTCCGATCAGCTACCGCAGCCACCATCCCCACCACCTGTGCGACAGAATGCCCACGCCTCCACAATGCAGACAACACGCATACCACAAACCTCCGCGCAACAACACCACTATACTCAGGTCACCACACCATCAAGCCAGCCACACTACTACCAGCAAAACAATCCCCCACCAAACCAATGCAACCACTACCACGCACAACCAAATTCCTCATGCCAGCAACACCCACCCTACCCAACATACTGTCCACCAGTTCTTCCACCTCCACCATGCCATTACCCATGTCAACAGAATCAACACCATACTACACCACCACCTCAGGATCACTACCCTTCTCCACACCATCACCACCAGGAACCTCAATTACGTACACCTCATGTCGAACTACCATTGTTCCACGGCGAAAACCCTCGCGCCTGGATTCTGGAATGCGAAGACATTTTTGCTCTGGTGGGTATCACTCATGAACAACGCGTGCGTTGGGGTCTAGCCCACGTTCGCGGCCAAGCAAAAACCTGGCTCAGCAGCGCTGGACTCAACCTGCAAACAATAAGCTGGAATGCACTCTGCCAGGTCCTCATTGAGCGTTTTCCCGATATCCAGTCAGCAGAGCCAATGGATCAGTTACAGCACCTCAAGCAAATGACTATAGTCGATGCATACATCAGCGCTTACGAGCCATGGATGACACTGATGAAACGAGACAGACCATACCTCCCTCAAGAATTCTTTGTTGACAGATTTGTCAGTGGCCTCAAAGACAATATCAAGCACAATGTTCAGTGTCAAAAACCAAACACCTTGCTTTCAGCTACTGGTATGCTCGCCAGTACGAAAAATCCCACCTTTCAAACACCAGACGGCAACCACCAGTACCCCCAGTAGTCCCACAGCAACAAAGGGCTTTTCCAGCCAGAGACAATCGCAATAGAAATGCAAATGACAGGCCCAGAGAGCCAAGAAAATGCTGGTATTGTCCAGAAAACTGGGTTCTTGGTCACAGGTGTCAAACCATGCAGAGAGCAATCAATGCTATACAGATGCAGGGCAATTCTGATGATGAGGATGAAATTCCAATACAAGAACCTCAAGCACTGCCAGCACAACCTGCTGCCCCACAACAGCAGCCTCCTGATGAACAACTGATGCACATCTCAGCAGCTGCCTATACTGGAACACCTAGTGAATCCACTCTCTCCCTACTGCTAAACCTGAAAGGAGCCAAGGCAGTTGCTAACCCTATTTCTGTCTGCGGCGGCGGACGGCGGCGGACGACGGGGTTCCTCTCATCGCGCGCAGCCGTTCCGGCTTCAGGACTCTTCTTCGTTGGCAGGCGCTGTAGGTGAGTTTGGAATTGATCTCTGACTGTTTTTTCTCAAAATCGAAAACCTAACTGTCTGTCCGTGGAATAGATCGATCCTTGTTTTCATCAATAGCTACCTGTAGATGGGCAAAACGAAAACCTTACGTACATCGTCGAATTGAATTCCTTCTACTCTGCTGTTAGTAAATATACATCTTCGAATTGAATTCCTTCTACTAGCACATAATTGGTGACCGATTGAGTTTTCGAACGAATGTATACTTGACTAGATGCACACAAACGTTATCACTCGATTTGGTTGTTTGTGTGATTTGAAGAGACTGATGATTCTATTAGTTGTTTTTTTCTCATGCCAAATTTGGATCACGTTTCTATCTGTCGCACATCCATTTTGTGTAGGTGAAGATCCTTCACCGTGCTATGGACACACGTGCATATCCTTCTTCTATGTTGGAGGTACTTGCTCTTCTTCGTTACTAGGAATGATGATGCCATGAGGGAAGCATGGGAGACACGGAGAGAAGTGGACTATATGATATACTACACGCATCCTCTTGTCATCATGTGTGCTAACTGCTGCTTTTATTTATTGTACTTGATTCTTTCTATATGCATAAAATTATTAGGAGAATGAATTTGTTTTTGCTAAATTTTTTCTATCTGTATATTCTTATTAGTAGTCGCGCGTCCTATTGGCCAAAATGCTGGTGTGAGGTCGATGTGCAAAATAGTAGATACCACTCTACGGTATGATGGCTGAGTAAAAAAAAAGATTGCTGTAGAACCATTGTTTGAAAATTCTGCATGTTGATTTCTTAAGATAAAAAACGTTGACCACCGGGGGAAGTATCCCTCCCTTAGCTATACATTGTTAGGTAGATGAGACCTCTCCAGCGATTATTTCACGTGGATAGCACCCAGGAGTTCGTACTTCACCTATCGCTTGGTTCTCGATTTCTTAAGATAAGGTATACGCAAAAAAAATGTGGAAAAATGATATCATTACCATGAACCTGTTCAAGGCTGTCAATTCAAGCTATGCACAAATATATCACCCAGTCATCAGCTTTGTATGGTGAAACTTGTTGGGAGGACTCGTGTGGATGTGTCAGCAGTTTTCAACACAACTTTATTTATAATAATACAGACTTGTCGTGCTCTTTGTGCTTTCTTGTTCAGGAATAAATGCTAAGTTTTAATTTCATTGATACATTGTTACCTATCCGTTCCACTTTCTTTATTTTTTCGCCTGCTTAGAAAGTAACTAAACAGTGTTATTTGCAATCCAATGCACACATAAGGATTTCTTAGTTCAGTCTGAAATTTATCCTCCACCTTGCTATATCTTGCCATCGCCAACCATGTGAATGTACCAGAAAATCTCAAATTACTCAATATAAAAAAATGGTTAGGAGAACCATGCATACCCCAATTAAACAACACACTAAAAGTCTAAAATGATTCATCCTCTTCCATTTTAAATAGGGGTAGAATGGAAATATTGCAAAGCTACAGTACTATTAATTCTTGTAATTGGCAAGTTTAAAATGGAACTTAGTTTGAAGTATTTTTTTTATATTAGATAGGTGCTCCACGACATAGAATATTTGAGTTCTCAAAAAAATTCTTGCTCTAGACAGACGATGTTCCAAGGTCCCAAGTGTCTAAATATTTTTTTTCCAGTTAGAGATATGTCATGCACTACTGTTATTCATTGAAAATTTTGTTGAATGTTCCTTCTATAATCTTTGTGTCCAACTTATCTAACTTTCATCTTTCCTTGACTATATTACAGCAAAATAGAACAAAGTTCTTTCTTGACTGTGTTTCATATGAACATCATCGGTCGAAGCTGGTAAGAGAATATGGATAGATGCAGAAACGAGTGACGATAGAAAGTTCAAAATCTCATTATGCACTCAATCACCACCTGGTTTTTGTCGACTGTTTGTTAAGGCAGATGATGCACTGCTTGACTCTCCCGCCAGCACCTTATGAGATGACGATGTGAAGGAGATATCTGTTGAAGTGGTGGCATGTTGTTACAATGCTATTCTGATGCATACAAGTGTTTCTTCTGGGACCTTACCTTGTTTCCGTCACAAGTATTTTTTGCTTGAGAATGATGTGCTAACTCCAAATATATCTCGTCTTCCTGAGATCCCTGGTCCTCATGAGATTAATATTGGTCTCTTGCATCATGAATGTGGTCATTACACAGTGGCTGTGTTGAATGAAACCATGACAACGACAATAGGAACGGATTCTGCCATGCCGCCTATATATAAAAAGAGTAAGTTAACCGAGGGGCCATGTGTATGCACTCTTTCTACGTCAACAGGTAAATTGATATGTAGGCATGTGTCACTTCCTGGCGATCTTACCTCCTGAAATTGGGACATCGATGTGGTGCTTGCCAATGAAAACTACAGTTCTTGGTGGGTGGATTTGCGTTGTCGAATCCTCTCTTATGATATTTACCAGCAGCAGTCTTCTCTTGGGTTCATCCCACTTCCATCAGCATGCTTCCAGGATGGAGAGATCGAGTGTTACTTCAGAGAAGATCGTTGTGTCAGCATATGCAATGGAGAACTTAGATATGTGTCCATATCTTTAGGAAAAACCACCTTTTCTTTGATTATGGTATGAAGCCACAACAGTGTGAAGATTCTGTCAAGATTTGGAGTTGGATGGAAACTGGATCAAAGAATATGAGATGAAATTTGCAGAATTTTGGGAGGACACAACCTATTCTTCAAAGCGTCTGCCGAGATTAGTGCCTGCATATCCTACTATTGATCCTCGTTGTCCTAATCTGGTAAACTTTTTTTTACCAAATGGCCATAGCGTTGATGGTTATGTAATTGGCGTTGATGGCGAAGAATTCAAGGGTTTACTTAACTTCGTGCGAGGCCTAGAAATATTTGAGTATTCAGGTATATATCTGGAACACTTGTTAACTTTCTCCCTCACCTTTGATCTCAAAATTTTGTAGCCGTGCTAATTAAGTTGTGTAATGTTTGCTGATACCTGATACATCCCTCATTATTGCAGAAGCAAGAGCAATGGAGAATCAGCAGCAGTCGTCCTAAAAGATGGTTGTGGCTGGTATCTTCACTGCACCAACAAAGCGTCGTCTCTTAACTGGACCATTCTTTTCCTTTATCTATCAACCCCTTTGGGTCCTCGATTTAATATCTGAACTTCTTGGTGCAGTCGATTTTGCAAGTGCAGAAGCTGTATTGAAAAGGTAGTAGATTCCATATCGTACCATCTCTTGTCGCATGGTGACACATCTTTTTGGACCAGACTACTATGCGGCGCCACACCCTGGTGTTATGGTGCGGCGCGCCCCAATCCCCCAAGTGCATGGCCGCCGAGGAGTGAGGTGATGGAGTTTAGATCGACGGGCCTATGATGCAGTCTGCCCTAGCAAGATGAGTAATGGCACTGTCAGTCTTACAATGTGCGACGGGTGTACTTAAATCACTGAATTAAAAAAAAGAATGAACCCATCATTGAACTTGTCATGCGTGTGTATTTTTGTTACCGAAGCCGTTTTTTTCACGGGAAATGCGCACGTGCTGGGTTGGTTGACCCGTCTTTTTTGTGTGCAGAACACACGTTATGTTTATGTTCCTTTTTTTCTTACACTAGCACACATGCCCGTGCGTTGCTACGGGAGAGATGTCGTAGAACCATCCAACGAATGACCCAAATGCAGCTCTGTCTATCACATTCAGAATGCACTTTCAAGACTTCACCATGCAGAATCTGAAGACGTCGAACTCCATCTATAACTTTCAGGACTTCGAAGACGGGGCCAAGATGATGACGACTGTCTGTGGCCACCGGCAATATGTAGCGACCTTGCCTTTTTAAAATTGGCCAAGATCCCTGTGTTATTGTGCTAGTCCCTGGATCGAATAGCTAGCACCACAGTTCAAGATGTAATATCATGCAATTGCGTCAAGTATCTATTACATCGATGATCCAGAAGAATAAAACATTACAAATTGCATAGCCAAAGGCTAGCATGTTACAAAGTTCAGCAGCGGAAAACTTAAAATAGCATGGAGCCTCATCATCTTCATGTGCCACAGGCAAACATGTTGGTTGCAGACTCGAAACCCTTATTTGTTTCCGTACTCGTCGTCAGAAAACCTGCAACACGTAGGTTACAGCCAAAATTGGTCAGAACCATTAGAATAGATCTGGCAAGTGATACTTGTGGACTCATAAGGGCAGACTCCTAGTATCTATATGCATATTTGGCTGGTGGAGTTGAGGGCTATTTTGCAGAAAACCAACTTTTCCTAACTCTTTGTAAAACTTCTTTTCAACTATACGAGACTTTCATGGCATGAAAACCACCGTCTCAACTACTCTTGTTCATCCATAAAGTTTTAACTTAGAGAAATTGGAATGTTGAGATCTTCAGTTGACATCCTTGTTCAGCTGCTAATAATTGTCCGTAACCGGGGACACGGCTATGATCATAGTTTTGACACTCTCGAGAGGTTGTGCACTTTCACCACAAAACTTCATCAACCCATTCTGTCCTTGACCTTCTTGAAGTGAAAAGGAAAGGTGAAGATGAAGACGAGACCTTTGGGAACCAGTCCCCTGTTCGTCGGGCAGACCCATACAAGACATTCATCCGCTGAGAACTGCCGGAATCAGGTTCCTAGAACTTACTTAGTCAAGGCAGAGCCATAGTACCAAGTGGTTGCACTGGAAGCAATCTAAACTTGGAGCGACTTAAATCTCTTTGTTCCTGGGTGGCCGTTCACAAGTGCACATACTCAGGTATAACCATGGAAATGGCCCTGAGCAGCCACTCAACTTTGTACCACCAATAGAGCAAAATCAATTGCCACCCAGGTAGTTGTTTAACTTAGTAGAAATTAGCTTTTCATAACAAAACACATAGCATAGCATTTCAATACTTCTACTAAGTTATCATATAGGTACTAGACACTTAGGAATATTTGGAGTAATGCTAAATAGGTCTAGCATAGCAATACTAATAACACCTATCATGCTTTACTAAAATAAACACTAAAATGCATATAGGAGAAATAATAGGTAATTTATGCAGGAGCATCACTTGCCTATGAAAAACTTGTCGTTGCTCACACCCTCTTCTCAACGTATCTTGGATCACTCCGTTCACTCTAAACAAGGCAAGAGATAGCAATAAACAAACAATACCACACATATAAAACAACATATCAACAAACATGGGCAAAAACAACACAACTGGGTTGGTGGTCCAAAACTCATCACATAACTCAATATGCAAAAAGAATTATTATAATGAGGTCTAGGGTCAAAAATAGAATGAAGGGGTGATCTCCAAGGTTCTAAGGGTTGGTTTTTGTCTCTCTGGACAGAGGCAACTATTAGGGGTATTTTTCTAAAAGGAAACAAATTAAAAAGATTTATAGAATTTAAACAATATAAAAATACTCAAATTGAGCCTCTGATTTTTACATCACCAAAATAATGCTAAAGAAATATTTTATAAAAGAGTAACTATATTGGACATATTCTAAGGTTTATAAAACTATTTTTCTTGCAATTTTTGGACTTATAGAATTAAAGTTATGTTAAAATTACTCAAATCACACATTTGAAATTTGAATAATCTAAACTAACTCAAAACAGAAAACTAAAATGCCAGAAAGATTCTACAGATTCCAAGGATTTCAAATATATAAAAATATTTGAATTTGGCCAAACCAATAAAAAGTTATAATAGATCTAAGTTACAGGGGCTTTTCTGCAAAACTGCCATTTAATTCTAATTCAGGAAATTCACAGAAATTCCCTGGCTGACTGGATGCTGACTGGTGCTGATGAGGCGATGACGTGGCGCTGACTAGGCTTGCCACCTCAGCGTACCGATTCGGTTTAAGTGATTTAATCTAGACCGTGCGATGAAGATCTAACAGTGCAGGATCTAGGGTTTTCTCACCGGGCGGCGCTGCTTGCCGGAGTTGGTGGACGACGATGGCGACGTTGAGGCTGCGGCACGGGCGTGGATGTACTGCTCGCTCCGGTGGTCGCCTGGGCTCGGGAAGGGGACGACGAGCTTCGTATCGTCACGGGGAGACGGATGGTGGTCTCGGCGTAGGCTTTCCCCTCCAGGGTCGGCGCGGACACGAGGACGGAGCGGGTGGCGGCATTTTAAGCTTCGGGTCGAGCTCGTGCTCGATGCCGCGGCTGTGCAAAAATTTGAAAAGGATGTCATGGAGGTACGCCTGGTCAAGGGGAAGGAAAAGGAAGAAAAGGAGGTGGCGGGGACCTTCGGTTTCGCCAGAATCATCTCGGAAACATGGCGGCGGTGGTGGACTCCGGCGTGCGATTTTGCCGGCCTGGTGGCGTGATTCGACGAGGAGGTAGAGGGGAAAGAAAGAGGGCGTCGTGGGCTTTAAGGGGAAGGGCTCGGGGAGGCCAAGGGTAGCTTTTATCATGCGCAAGCAAGAGGGGAGAGGATCAGGCAGAAACGTCCGTGGTGGAGATTGAAGACGATGACGTCACGGTGGGTCCCACCTGTCAGGTATTTCCCTTTTTCTTTTTCCTTTTTCTGTTTTCTTTTATAACTTTTGATTTAGGCCTCCAAATCAAGTCAAATAAATTTGTAAAAATTTGTAAAATTCCAAATAGTCAAAATAGACATTTAGGAACTATTTTTTGTCAAAAAAATTACCAAAATACCCTTTTGGTCAAATTTGCCTTATATGGCTATTTGGGAAATTCAAATTAAGGTTTATAAATATCCCAAAATATTTAAATAAAAACCAGAGGATAATATGAGTAATATCATTCAAAATGATAACTCATTTTCATATTAAAATAATTTAAGATAAAACATTTTTATAAAACAAAGCTTGGAAAAGATGTTTAAATCATTTTCTCAAATAATTTAGGGTTTATAATATCCCCATATTATTTATTTTAAAACAATAAACCAAAGGGGGAAATACTATTTGAAAACCCCATTTAGATATTTTATTTCCAAGACTTTAAAAGTTGAGATTGGAAGATAAAAAAATATTTAATTTAAAATATGACTTTGAAGATGTCAAAACAATCTTCTAAAAAAGCTTTTCTTGATTTTTGGAGACTTTATTTAATTATTAACAAAAGTTTTAAATTTTTGTGATTTTTAAAACATTCCAAAATTTGGGATGTTACAAACCTACCACCCTTAAAAGGAATCTCGTCCCCGAGATTCGGAGAGGCTAGAAAGAAGGATGGGTTTAGGATCTCCGGGTTTTATACAACTGGGTGGGCTACCACCCTTAAAAGAAACTTTTGTAGGCAGTCTTGAATTCTTGACTTCAAACAGGGCACACATCGGGCGATTCATGAATCCTTGTTGAGTCGACTTTTATCTTCGACTGTTTAAGTTTTGCTTCATCACCCTTATTCCATATATATAGCATGTACCACTCTTCTTAAGCATTTGGTGATTCTTTTCATCCTTGGTTGATACTTTGAAATCCATATATCGTAAGCTTCACTTCCAATAGGTGGGTGCCTCTTCAAGATGGCTTGAAATATTATGTCTTCCATCCATGTGATGTCTTCGGCAATCTTTTCTTCTTTAGGTTGACATCGTTCAGTGTAACACTGCGTCAATTCTATCGAAACTCTCATGGTAGGTCAAGACATTCATTGCAGGATCTCTTCTTCTTCACGAGAGCTGGGGTTTATCCTCACCGAAAATCTTACGTTTCAGCAACTTTTGCCTCACATAGGGTTATAATATTCTGGTGGTTTAGGCTTATTCACGTCGTCTCTCTTATAGGTATGTCACTCAGATTTATCAATCCAAATAGTGAGGGAAATAATATGAGTAGTAGGAATGGTGATCAGTCCATCCTGCACCCGTATCATTTCCTCAATACGAAGATAGGTAAATCACGTGGTCTATCTCTCGGGCATCCTCACTTGTCTGGCAGAAAGTTTCCCATCTGCAAGACAACCTGAACTAAACTATCGCTCCTTCAAACTATGGGGTTACGAAAACTCCTACACAGGTTAGCTCACAAGCTACACTTTTCTGTTATCCTTCTCCTTGGGGAAACACGCTTTCCATGTCGTCTTAGCTCATCAGTTTCAGTCCTATGTCTCCATCATTGGCAGATCGAGCAGTCTTCACAAATTGAGGGGTAATTTGCAATAGACAAACTCAAATTGGTTGCATTTTCCGTTGGAGGTTTGCCTGGTCAGGGACACGGTTCAGATCGGACAAATCGAGCACCAGATACCTGTGTGATTCGCACGGGGAGAGGGGACTCACCTTGGGGCGCTTCAGGGGAGGGGCGGAGGAGGAGAGGGATGGGGGATGGGGATGTCAATGCCGGGGACATGGCGGGGAGTTGAGAGGGCGGAGGCCACCCTCCCCCAACAGCGTGGAAGTACAGGGGAGGGAAGGGTGGCGCCACTCTTACCTAAGCCGGCGCTGGCGAGCCCCTGGTGGCCGGATCCCGATGGCGGCTGGGTTGGGAGGTCACCCCTTCGCCGGTACATGGGTGGAGCCGGGCGTGGCGAAGTCGAGCTCGGGGAAGATCTATGGCGGCGTGGGTGTCAGGGGCAGCGGCCGGATTCGTGGGGCGGCGGCGACCCGACTTCGCTACGATGGGCGCTGCTGGTGGTCGTGGGGATTGGGGCAGAGGATCGAACGAACGGTTATTTCCACTTGGCGGTGGCAGCTTCGGTAAATATGGGATTTGGTGAGGGTAAACGGTAAATGCCACGACGGACCGGAAGAAGGCTTACTGCTTTTATTATTGGACGATGCTACACCGTGGTCGACCACGATCTAGCTTAGAGCATGGTCAGTCCGACAACCCATATATGGAAATTTTAAACTTTCCGGAACGGAATAAAAAAGAAAAGGGAATCTCATCCGCACAGTCCAGACTAGGAAAGGGTAGCCCAGCTGCATGCACTCCATCCACGCATTTAATTACGAAAACTAAAAATTCAAAATGTTTTGTAGTTTAATCCATTTATCCGATTCAAGATCCGTTTTCACTGTTGGGCTAGTCGCGACGAGATCTTCGAAACTAGATCCCATGTCGATATGTTTTGACGACTTTTTTTGAGGATGTAACTTTCAAACTTACATCCAATCAAAGTTACATCCAGTTTATAGAAAAAGTTACGTCCCAGTTCACAGAGAAAGTTACATATAGCAAAAAAGTTACATCCTAGTAAGAGGAGAAAGTTACATCCAGCAAAAAGTTACATCCCAGCTAGTAGAGAAAAGTTACATCCAGCAAAGTTACATTCTCCAAAGTTACATCCTCCAAAAAAAAGTCGTCAAAATATATTAACATGGGATCTAGTTTCGAAGATCTCGTCGCGATTAGTCCAACGGTGAAAACGGAATCTAATTTGGATAAACAGTTTGAGCTAGAAAACATTTCAAAGTTTCAAAAACCGTAATTAAATGCGCAAGTGGAGGCTCTGCAGTGGGACGCCATGTGAACTCGTGTTTGTGACCAGAACCATGTGACCTCATGTTCCGTGCGCGGACTGTCAGATCCTGATCACGCGGAGGCGAGGAGTGAGCTCGCGATTGTCCCAGGACGTGGTCGGCCACAAAGTAGAATCTGCGTATTGACGATGCTACACCGTGGTCGACCACGATCTAGCTTAGAGCGTGGTCAGTCCGACAACCCATATATGGAAATTTTAAACTTTCCCGAAACGGAATAAAAAAAGAAAAGGGAATCTCATCCGCATAGTCCAGACTAGGAAAGGGTAGTCCAGCTGCATGCACTCCATCCACGCATTTAATTACGAAAACTGAAAATTCAAAATGTTTTGTAGTTTAATCCGTTTATCCGATTCAAGATCCGTTTTCACTGTTGGGCTAGTCGCGACGAGATCTTCGAAACTAGATCCCATGTCGATATGTTTTGACGACTTTTTTTTAGGATGTAACTTTCAAACTTACATCCAATCAAAGTTACATCCAGTTTACAGAAAAAGTTAAGTTCCAGTTCACAGAGAAAGTTACATATAGCAAAAAAGTTACATCCTAGTAAGCGGAGAAAGTTACATCCCAGCTAGTAGAGAAAAGTTACATCCAGCAAAGTTACATTCTCCAAAGTTACATCCTCCAAAAAAAAGTCGTCAAAACATATTGACATGGGATCTAGTTTCGAAGATCTCGTCGCGATTAGTCCAACGGTGACAACGGAATCTAATTTGGATAAACAGTTTGAGCTAGAAAACATTTCAAAGTTTCAAAAACCGTAATTAAATACGTAAGTGGAGGCTCTGCAGTGGGACGCCATGTGAACTCGTGTTTGTGACCAGAACCATGTGACCTCGTGTTCCGTGCGCGGACTGTTAGATCGTGATCACGCGGAGGCAAGGAGTGAGCTCGCGATTGTCCCAGAACGTGGTCAGCCACAAAGTAGAATCTGCGTTATTATTAGGTATAGATATGCACCCAACCGGTTTCGTTCTGTTTCCTGCTCCACCGGTTCCTGGTGATGAAGGACGCCACTGTGGCACCTGATGGCGGTGCGGTCGTGGCGTGCTTGTCGTCGATGCGGCCACCAGTGCAGTGCACACGATGCTAGAGGCTATTCTTCCGCGACTTGGGCTCGATGCGCAATTGCGCATGAACCGCAGTACATGATAAGTTCAGTTTCCTACAAATAAGTTGGGTTTACCGCCGCCGTCGTTAGTGATAACCGCAAATGCAATATGTAGAAGTAAGGATTAGAGTGTTGGTACAGTTTCTTGCGTAACAAGCTGTTTATAAATCCCGCAATGTAGGTATGGAGTCAACTAAATTCAGAGTTGAAATCCATCGTTGGTTTCTTCGTGGGATCAATGTTAGATGTTTAGATGAGAAAATAGCTTGGTTTGACAATTTAGACAGAAACGCCTTCGGCAGTGATCGTGGTAGCTCAGATGATGTCAATGAAGAGGATCTTGAGCTAAGAGTGATTCTGATGATGAGGAGTATAAGAAGAAGAAACAAGTGGTTTGTACAAGTTTAAACCTTTTAAATCACAACTGGTGACATGGAAGCATGGTGTTTGATTCTCTAGAGCAGCTTAGGAAAGCAATGTCGAATTATGCATTTAAGAACATGGTTCAGATTCATAAGAAAAAGAACAGCAAACAGAGGTTTGAGAGAGACTCACTGTTCTCTAGAGGTTGGCCATGGAAAATTATTGTTGTGAAGGATAGCGGGACCATGAATTTTCTTGTGAAGTTTTTGATTGCAGATCACAGTTGTGAGAGAGTTTGGGAAGTGAAAGGGCTCACAACCCTTTTTTTGACCCATAAGTATGCTGAAATATTCAGAGACAATGACATGATGACACTGAAAATCTTTGCCAAGAAAGTGAGAAAGAAATACAACATGGATCCTGGCGGGTACAAACTTGGTAGAGGGCCGGGTTCTTTTGCGGCACTAAACACATTTGATAGCATCTCCTTGGCACAGTGGGGGCTACGATGCAAGCAATTTCTTATTCCCGAGCCAACTTGGGTTGTATTGTCAGAATCTTACAAACGGCAACATAGACTTGATTAGAGAAACGTCTTCTCGATGGTAATGTATTCGCATCGGGGCAATTTTGTGTTTCCCAAGCCAGCCATAAACTCATCGACGATAATGTGACGTCCCCCACCTCTGGACCGAAGCATCAACATATGGTGGGATGATATGCTAGGAGGGCCGCCGAGGGAGAAGAGACGCGAAGCAAGCGGAACTCTCATCTACGCCATGTGGGTAACCTGGAAGGAGCGGAACCGGCGGGTTTTCCGCAATGTCGGCCTCCTGCCGAACGAGGTGGTGGCGCTAGTTAGGGAGGAGATTGCCCAGAGGGCACTTGCCCACTCCACGGACCCCGGAGACTCCCTCCAAGGGATTTAGGCTTTGACGATGTAATCGAATTCAAACTCTGTACAAAAACTCTATTTCTATCTAATCGGACGGCAGAACGACTGCCTTTTACCTAAAAAAAAAGAAAACAATGTCACGTGATCGTGCCAGCGCTTACCCAATGGCCATAGACCTACACCTCATTTCTTTTATACAAGGCCACTATTTTATTTTTCATATCAAGAAAATAAAGTCAACTAATAATAACAAGAGTAATTCTGAGGAAAACCTTTCGTGTTCCTGGCTAATTTTACCTGTTGCATGTGGTGTCTCTTTTTCTATGGTTGCATGCGACGTTTGCATTCATAAGAACTAGGCAAAATACAATCAATTCTTCACAGAAAGAGATATTGGCATTGCATACATGCAAATTGTATTTCTAATTGTGAGGGGAGCCGGACACATATGGAGAGTTTGGAACCGGTTGGGTAGACTATTTTAGTCTCTCTCTTTTCCGGGCTGTCCGTACGGACATATAGGGACGGTTTGGGGACGGTTTAATTGTTTATGTTTTCTCGTAAGTACTGTATAATCAGTGTCAAACTGACATGTACTCCCTCCGTCCCAAAATAACTGTCGCAGGTGGTTATTTTGCAAAAAAGTCTTGGAAAACGCTTCGTTTAGGGGGACCTAACGCGCGCGCATATAGGTCGCTCTCAGCCCGCGTGTATGAGTTCGTATTAGACGGTCCGTATACTTGGGCGAGCGCGTATTCTGTCTTGCCCGCGCGCGTATTCCGCCTTTTCCGCGTCCGCATCAATGGAGTAGCTTGCTACTAGTGCTCCGTAGGTCGTATGCACGTCAGTGCAGTGCATGTCATTAACTTTGTGCGTCATGCGCCCATGCCGTCCTAGCATTGCATGCAATCGGTGGCCCACACAGTTTTTTAAGGGAAAGCCTAAGCTCCCGACACAAGACCAGCAATCTGTGCTGGTACCTCGTACTCCCAGAACAAAGCTCTGTTTACATCACAAGACCACCCAATACTAGCAAGTTCATGGGCAGGTCTATTGTACTCACGCTTACAAAAAGTAACATCACATGAAGAAAACGTAGTTCTAAGCTGGAACTTCAGTTCATCAATGGTAACCGCAAGCGTAGAAATGTGGCCCACACACTTGGTGGCATATGCATCAGTGCATGCCCACGCTTTGTATCCTCACGTATAACCGCGCTCGACAGCATATGTACTGAGATGTTGTTACTCTTTGATTCCTTCGAATCTACAACAAAAAGTTTTTTTGTTTATCCACTTTTTTATTGCCGTAAGCATATAGTTTGAGTTTGTTGTTGTAATTGTTTTTTATTTTTGTTGAAATAGTTGGTGATTTTTGTTACAAATTAATCTGCAACAAAAATTGTTGTTTAACCATTTTTATCATTGCTATTTTTTGTTGTAATTGTATCTGATTTTGTTGAAATTGTTGGTAATTTTGTTACAAATCAATCTGTAGCAAAAAAAATGTTGTTTAACTATTTTTTTATTGCTATGATATTTTTGTTGTAATTATTTCAGATTTTTGTTGAAATAGTTGATGATTTTTATTGCAAATCTATACAGTAAAAATTGTTGTTTAACCATTTTTATTATTGCTATGATTTTTTGTTGAAATTATTTCAAATTTTTGTTGAAATAGTTGGTGATTTTTATTGCAAATCAATATGCAGTAAAAAATGTTGTTTACCATTTTTATTGCTATTTTTGTTGAACTATTTGTATTTTTATTTTTTAATTGAAAATAGTTGATGATTTTTGTTACAAATTATCTACAGCAATTTTTTTTGTATTAACCACTTTTTTGTAACGTTACATTTTTTTAAATATTGTAGATATTGTTGAAATAGTATAAATTTATACATGTGGCGAGAACTTTTATTGCGATAGCATGATATTTGTTACAACTTCGGTAGCTGGGTTCCACCCATACATTAAAATAATCCAATAAAGGTAGTAGCTGCCGCACCAACCGAGAAAAGTGACTTGAAAGCGACCAGGTATTGGTGGGCTCCATCCACCACGTGAGAAAGGAAGCATGCAATAGCTCAGCTCATATTTTAGACCGTACGATGCGCGCGGAACGGACGGCTGGCTAGAGGATATCCGCGGGCGGGCTAGGCCGACCTACGCCTAGCGCGACCCAAAAGTCTTCCAGTTATTTTTCCCTCAACCCTCGCGCCGCACCTGTCGGAGACATGCGAGTCAGCTACTCACGCCGCGATGGTCACTCTATGCGCTCCCGTCGCCTCGCCGCCGCGCTCCCCTCCACTTCGCCGCTCTTCCCTCGCCGCAGATCTTCCCTCCCGTCGCAGACTCGCTCCTTTTCCCTCCACTCTCTGTGCTCCCGTCGCCGAACCCCCAAAGCTCTGTTTTTTGGGTCCCGTCGCCGACCAAGGTTCGCTTTTTGTCCAATCCGGGACGAATCGCCGGTTCCGGCGTGTACAAGGCCGGATCTTGTGGCTAGAAGGCTGTGTGTAGCGGGTAGGGGTGGCACCCGCCGGGTTTGGGGCCGGGTCCGCACCCCCCATACCCTCCCCATTTAATTTGTCGGGTCTCATCTTTTACCAAACCCGCGACCCGGACGGGTTCGGGTCCTCGATGGGTACCCACCACGGGAGCGACGCTGGCGCATGCGGTGAAGGATACGATGGGATATTGGGATGGGGTTGGTGGGAATGGGCGCGTGTGTGCGTGTGTGTTGTCTCCAGGACTCCAGATTCCATCACGTGCATGTGATTTATGGGTGGTGTGGTCCACATCTCGTGGACGTGTGGTTAGGCATAGGATTATTAGGGATAGGATTAGGGCTTAGAGCGGGTCTGTGGGTACGGGTTTGCCACCCCCAAACCCACCCCATTAGACCTTACGGGTCTAACTTTTCACCAAACCCTCCCCATTTAAGGCGGGGTACCCGTCGGGTTTGCGGGTTTCGGGGCCCCATTGCCATCCGGAGTAGCGGGAAGGAATCGAGCTGGAATGCCAGGAATATTCGCCAACGAGCTCGTCTTTCCCGACGCCGTCCACCGCCCGCCGCTATCCAGTTCGCCGCCTCCGGTCTGCCTCGAGCTTGTACGGCTACACCGAGCCCCTCCCGGTGAGACTCCGATTTTTTCCCCTCCTTCTCGTCATGAGTGGCCTCAGCGCTACGAGGCATTATATGTCTGCTGCTCCTGCTATTTTGTTGGTTACTTAATTTTGGGAATCTCACATAACCTGGCCGAGGAAGAATTTTAGCAGCGTCTTGGTTCCTTGGGTTAGAGATCGTGCTGGCTTGTGCAAAGTGCAAGCATGTTGTTCCCTTGGGGTTTCCTTCACTGATTGGTAGCGAGCCAGACAACAAAGTTAAGTTTTGGGCTTTTCAAAAAAAGAAAAGAAAATTAAGTATAGGGCTGAACAATTTTGAGTGTTTCTTACTCCATCTTGATCAGTCTTGCTGATTGAGTGAAGAAGACCTGTGATGACAACCTGCTGATTGGCTTACTCAGCCATGCTGTCACTTCCAAAATCCTGAGGTCTTGACTTATTAATGCATCTGCCGATTTAGGAGTATTGATTTTTTTTCCTGAGGTCTTGACCTGTGACTTTAGTATGGCATTGTTTCCCTGGACTGAACCAGAATCTAAGTCATATGCAATGCAGTTCTGAATATGCAATGCATCCTATTATATTTCCACATATGCAGTGCTTTGTGGGGTAGTTTCTTCCTCTTGGAAACCAACTTACATAGTTTTTCGCCATCAATTTGTTTTATCATGTAGCTGTGCAAAGGGAAAATTAAATTAAATTGACATGATGAATTTTTCCTTGTAGGTAAGAGCCAATTGAAACTTACTCATTGGAGAGCACTATCTGATTATCAAATTTCAGCATTTTCTTGCTCCTAGCCAATTGCTTTTGCTGTCTCAGGTTGGTACTGCTGTTGCTTTTGCTGTCTCAGGTTGCTACTGCTGTTGCTGCAAAAACTGATGTTGCTGCAAAAGAAACAAAGTGCTACTCACACATATCGTTTGGTGAAAATCTTAGAGTAACAATGCATGCTTGACCTGAGTTGCTAGTGTGACCAGCATAAACAGGATGATGTTCTGTTCTAAATATTGAACTGATGCATACAATATCATCGCCTTATTATTTTCTTGCAAACAAATGATTTTCTGATCTGGCCATTTAGGAAGGACATAACCTTTTGTTCAGTTTCGACTGTCTCATGTTTAGTCTCTAAGAGGTTGAAACTGAACCAACCTGCTGTTAGTGGTTATAGGATTGGTTATTTGCTGAATATTTAGCCCAAAGCATCCCAGTTCTGTGCGGTCTGTTATTTGCTGAGTATGTTAACTATTCTCCTTCCATGTTTCGAGTGCAGATTGGGTTCTCGATGACCAGGCTCTGAGGACGTTAAGGGCTTGGCAGAGTCCCTGGGAGAGCAATCATACTCAAGCCAGGTTCCCATGGAGTATCGTTTTCTGTTGATGTCTCTGATTTTCCACCACATGCATATGCCTACATACTCAAGCATACAGAATAATTCATTTGGTATTATTATCCAAAAGTTATGGAGCGATTCCAGTGGGTGGACATTCAGTCATGTTGGCATTTTTATTCTTTTAGCAAAATTTCAGTGTCAATGCTTACATTAGTTGTCGTGCAGGAGATCGTGCAGCGGCGCCGACGAGCAGGAGATCATGCAGCGGCGCCGGCGAGGAGGAGCTCATGGCCTCGTGCAGCGGCGCCAGTGTGCAGGAGCTCGTGTAGGGTCGCCGGCGCCTGTGAGGAGGAGCTCCTGCAGGGACCTGGTGTAGGAGGACCTGGAGCACGAGGAGGCCGGCGAGCAGAGACCTGGAGCACGAGGAGGCTGGCGAGCAGAGACCTGGAGCACGAGGAGGCTGGCGAGCAGAGACCTGGAGCACGAGGAGGCCGGCGAGCAGAGACCTGGAGCACGAGGAGGCCGGTGAGCAGGGGTGGCAGAGGATCTCGTGCAGCGGCGCCGGCGAGCAGGAGATCGTGCAGCTACGCCAGCGAGAAGGAGTTGGTGCCGAGGAGGTGGAGCTCCTGGCCTCGTGCAGCTGCGCCGGCGTGCAGGAGCTCGTGTAGGGTCGCCGCCGCCGGCGCCGAGAAGGAGGACCTTGTGCAGGGCGGCGTCTGTGCCTGCGCTGGCGCCAGCGAGGAGGAGCTCGTGAAGGGGCGCCGGCGCCGGCGAGGAGGAGTGCTCGTGCAGGGGTGAGGCGGGATCGAGCTGATTGAGTAGGAGATCACGGAACGGCAAGATCAAGCTGATCACGGGATCGCGAGAGTTGCGGGCGGCGGGAGCTCCACTGGCCTGGAGCAGAGACCGTCGGTGGAGGAGCTGGGGGAGGTGAGGGGAGGCGCTGGAGGATCTCCGGCGGTCGCGGCCTGGGGAGGGGAGGCGCGATGCAGCGTCTCCGGCGACCGCGGAGCAGCTCGCAGCCTGGGATCGCGGAGCACCTTGATTTTGAATTGCGGAGGGACTGAACTGTAATGTTTCGAGATGCGGAGGATTGAATTGTAAAATTAACCGTAGTTCAAAAATTTTGACTCTTGCGACAGTTATTTTGGGACGGAGGGAGTACCAAATTTGAAGGTTTCATCTCAAGAAAAAATAAGGTAAAAGGTTTAGAAGAATTGGTGAATCAAAGAGTAAAGAGTTCCCTGATCTTCACGTTTCAGCAAAAATATGTAACAGGCGCTCTTTAATTGCACCGGCCTCTCCAAAAGCTCCAGCTAAGGATTCCATTCCAATTCGCTAAAGAGAAATGAAGCGATTCCATGAAAAGCCGGATTAATTCCTGTTCAATGCTAAACATATTGGCCCAAAATCCCCATTAACGCCTGTAGTAATTGTCCCCTTTTTTGTTCTTCTTCTTCATCCTCCGGGCTCTGGAAAAAAGTCACTCCTCCCTCACTCCGGACGGCCGAAGATGGCTGCCGACAGCACCAACCGAGGGAAGGCTCCCGGTGGCAAGCCTCAGTTCCTCAAGGTGCTCTTCACGGAGTTCATGGAGAAGATGCCTATCCCGGCCAAGTTCATGCGGCGGCACCTGGCGGCAGAGCCCGGGCTCCGGCGAGCCACTCTGGTGAGCCCGCTGAAGAAGTTCTGGCACGTCGACGTGGTCCGAGACGGCGACGACGACGTCTACTTCGCCGGCGGCTGGGCGGAGTTCGTCAGGGCCAACGGGCTGGAGGAGGAGAACTTCCTGTTGTTCAGGTACGAGGGGAACATGGTGTTCACCGTGAAGGTGTTTGAGACGTCTGGGTGCATCAAGGACCATGGAGACGACGTCGGCGCCAGCACCGGCGGCGCCACGTTCGAGCAGACGGCGCCAAGGAAGCGGTCCGGCACTGCCTGTGGATCGCAGCCTACCAACAAGACCGATGGTATGGCACTTCTTCACAGTGAATTTATTTATTGATGCATCTCTTCTAAGTTTGGAGAATTGTTGGGGTTAAAATAAACCCATAACTGAAAATAAAAAGAAGTAATTTATAAGAAATTATACCTCATGACAATTAAAATGGAACTAAGATCCTATGAAAAGTTCCTTTTAATGTTTGATATTCTCAGTCTTAAAATTATACTTTTGGAATGTCAATTTCAGTAACTGATCAACAATAGCTTTCAAGTGTTGATGTTGATAACATATTACCCTTTATCGTCTTAATATTAGCTTTATCCACAAAGTGTTGATGTTCAAGATTCAACATTTTGGTATACAGGCCCTTTACAACTATTTGTGGAGTTTCAAAAGTAATACTCCCTCAGTTCACTGATTTGACTTTTTAGCTTTTTCTTGATTCGTAATCTAGACGCATTTTAGTTAATACTGAATTAGTAAAAGGTCTTACATTAGTGAATAGAGGGAGTAATAAATATATATGGTTGATTTTCCTTTGGATATATAGAAGTATACATTTAAACCCTTCAACTACACCACAACTTATGGTGAATGTTTTTCGTGAGAAATAAAGTCAACATCCAATAAATTATCATAGGACTAAATAGTGCACTTGTGCTAAAGGAGGAGTTTTCATTGTGAATTCAAGAAACTACATTTTCTCAACTTGTAGGAAAAGTGATGCTAAAATATTTTACCTCGGCGTATCTTGAAAAAATAACTATGCTGCAAACCGACAAAACACCATCCGTCATTTTTTATCGACATTCTATAAAAAAAATTGCACATACACTAAGTTGTGTGTCCCAGGTACATTGAGCGACTCAAAGTTCATGATTCAAAGTTTCAAAATCTAAAATGGGGTGAATTTTGCATGTTTTGCAGGTGGTACGACTGCTACTAAAACAAGAAAGATCAGCGAAAAGAAGCTTACTTGTTGTGGTGATATCCCGGCGAAGAAACAGTGGATATCTCCTAGAACTTTGATGGAAGACGACGATGATGAGAAAGATGTGACCGCAGAGAAAAATACTAAAGCAGATACCCATTCAGATTCAGGCATTGCAACAGAGGCGAATGAGTCTGACTACACCGGCACTCTTCCTGGCTATTCGAAGGCGGCGACGCCTTGCAACATTCGCTACAGTTATATGGCAAGTTATTTTTACACAATCCTTTCATAATTCTAAAAAGTCACTGGTAAATCTGACTATTTTGTTACTTGTAATTCTTGAGTGATCGTATAGAGTGAGAACATACACGTGTCCGATAGAATATGATGCCTTGAACAAAATGTTTCTCTTTTCTTTTACCTCATATGTGGTGGCAAAATGTGATGACAGTAATGTTCCTGGTCATGAAGTTTTGCAGCGTCACATTGAATATCTGTTCTCTAGTTCAGGAGTCTTGTCGATATATATACATCGAAACTTATATTCCTTTGATCTTGGTGCTTTGCTCATAGAACATCGGGAAGAAGTTCTGCAATGCGAACGGCATCACGTCGAATCGTCTGATGATACTCAAGGACTCTGGAGGGAGGTCGTGGCCCGTGAAGCTCACGCTGATGAGCGACCAGGTGCGCATGAAGGCGGGTTGGGGCCACTTCTCCAGCCACCATGGGATCAAGGTCGGGGACCTCTGCGTCTTCCATCTCGTCGACGAGAACACCTTCAACGTCAGCATAAAACGGGCGTCTTAATGTGTTGTTTCTCTAGTGGCGCTCTGTTGTTCCTTTTTGTCTTGAACTTGTTCGTTTGCTTCGGTAAGAATAATACTTGTGGCCGATTTTTTTTCCTCCTGCTGTTGCTGGAAGGTAAGCTAGGGAATGGCAACTTCAATAAATCCAGTGTGCATTTTTAGATGTAACCATGTTCTCTCTCCATGTGTTTGCTGCAATACGGTGAGAGAATTCGATGCTTTTAAGTGTGTTCGAAGTTGAACATGTGTGTAGCTATCATCTTTGCTCGTCGATGGTGATGTTGCTAGAATCCCTATAAAATTATGTTGTTGGACTGGAGAGGCAATCATTGCGAGCTCTGTTGGTTGTCAATGAGGAAGAATGTGTGATCTCGCCTCATGTACAGACGATCTGGTTGGAAGATGAAGGACTTTGAGAGTATTGCACAAGAACATAACGACATTTACTTGGTGGAGTGCTGGAGCAAGAATAAATTGCTGATACCAATGCTAAATTTACTTGGTGGAGTGTTGGAGCAAGAATAAATTGCTCATATCAATGCTACACCCCGAAACAGAGACACTTATGAAGGTTCCTTTTCTCCAAAACAAAAATTCCACAGTGCAGAACAAACTGTCTGAGGAAGAAGTTTGTAGGGCCTGTATGCCTACAAAAAATGCATCAATGAAGGTTTAGGCTGAGGAAAAACAATCAGTTTAAAAGTCGTGTTGTAAAGTGAACAAGATGATAAATTACCATTTATTGTACTCCCTCCAATACATAAAAAGTGTCGCCCACTTAGTACAAAGTTTATACTAACTTAGTACAAAATGAGCGACACTTTTTATGGATCGGAGGGAGTACCAAATTAGATGAACTAATTCTGCATGGTACTACATTATGCAACATAACGAGAAGGCTATGCCTTGAACAGCAGAGTGTACTCCCTAATGCTTTACTACTCCTCAGCCAGACGACATTTTGAATGCAAAATGTCAGTCAGAAACCCAGGAATTACATCAAAGCAAATGCCAGAAGAATAAATCTTAGGAGCTTCATTGGCGCAGAGATGCGCCATTTATTCACCTCTCTCCTGACAAAAAGAAATTTGAAACCCTGGAAGGATGAACTAAGCACTTCATCTCTCAATCAGAGGCCTGTGGATCGCACACCTTCTTGGCGCCATCCCACATGGACAGCGTTGTGACAATCCGTCTACAAGACTGTACCGTTATATCACTTCGAGGATGTCAACTCGGTAGCATCCTTTATCCTTCCATACCTGATGCCAGAAGCTCAGCAATGAACAGGCCTTCAATCAACTTGTACTGTCGACAGGACAATGTTAAAAAAGCTTCTTGCTCAGCCGTGAACAACCGTCACCTCTTGCAATGTGCTTTCTCAGATGAATGGCAAGCCATCTTAGTTCAGCTGTACCCAACCTTGATTAGGTTGACCCCTCACGGTCATCTGGCCGTGCAACCTGTTTCTGTATGTTTCGGATCTCCAAGGTGCCAGCCACACAGACCATGCTGGCTTCCCCAAATCCCCCACATAACAGGAACAGCAACGGCTTGCATCTTTCTTCCATAGCGCAGAAGAAGCCATGGTATCTTCAAGCCAACGTGGAGACACCCGTACGCAAGTAAGTAAGTACAACCATTGCTGGCTTGATCAAGGAAGGGTGACACAAAAGGTGAAGCCACCGACTCCAGCGCACGGAAGCAACACCACATACACCATTGGATCATTGACAAGAACAGAGCAGCAACTTGAAGCCATATGAGGCATATGAATGAAACGGAGCACAATAAACTCCTATCACTGATCTCAAGTATGTAAAAGTATGATAAGCATGCAAATACATCCAAAATTAACAAGAATATGCCATTTTTATGTGCCATAAATAACTAGCTTTTACTTCCAGATACGTATTTTCACCATTTGAAGAACACATGTGTAGTCAGTGGGAAAAAAATATGATACAATGTGCAAACAAATTCATTTCTTGATGACTTTACACTTAGCAAAATGTTAAAGAATAGATTGCAGGATTGCTGTCTGACACACAAATCTAAAGAATGGACAGCATAACACAAAAACCATTTATGTTGTTAATGTCTCCTTCATTGGTATAAAGAATTTTCTCCAAACAGGTTAGTGCTGTTACATGATGTAATACTCAACAAGAGTTTATTTTTTTTCCTGCTTCACAACAATTAAACAATGAATCAAAAATGATGAACAAATGGATCATGAGTGTACTAAGTAGCAATGTTTCCAATTTGTGCTCTTGTACTGTAGACCTGTAGTGTGCCATCATAGCTGGAGCAACAGGCTTCCTGATTAAACCAATTGCACCAATCACCTATAAGAGGGGAAAATTTGCATCATGCTTAGCACAACATTTTAACTCTATGAGAACATAAGGTTCACTATGTTAAACAAAAGCAATTGATCTGAAAGTATGAGTCCATAATTACCTCCACTGAAAGTTTGAAATGCTAATAATACTTGGATCTTATTTCAGCACCAACTAACTAATACTCAACTGGAAACGTCATGGTCTAAGGTGAGGTGTGAAGCAGGCAGAAATACCTTCCTGCGCATACTGTGCTGGCATCATGACCACTTGCCAAGCTAGTGGTCATATGGTGCATCTCCGCCTGCTGTTTAAGTTTAATTGACACCTGGTTCTAAGGGTGACAATGCTGACTGTGTACTGTGACATTACCAGCCAATATGGTGTCTCCGGGGAGAACTTATGTGTAAGAGTAGTAACACCCATCTAAAATAACATGATTCTACGTTCCTTCCTCCAGTGTATACCACAATGATTGTTTGACTTTCATCTGAATACAGGATCATCCACATTTTAATTCCTCTGCTCAATTGATCTTCTCGATTCTGCAGGATCACCCGGTCAAGTTGCAGGCTGCTTTCCTTGGATCATGGTTTTAACAGCTTAGCCATACGTAATGCTGACCGAACTTTCCTCACATCATTTTTAAACCCTGAGCTACGAAGACCAGCAATGACAGCACGTTTTTGCAGATGCAAGAACGCTGTTCCCTTCACGCAAGCAGATTCGCAAGAATTTGGATGCCATATGGTACCTACCCACATTACATAGACCATGGACTAATGATGTGTAAGTAAACTCATCTTTTAGTTTCATGTTATGCAGTAATCTGATAGCTGCATCAACCTGGTCAGATTTGCAGAGTGCGTCCACCAAGCAATTGTACGCTACCACATTAGATTCCATGTCCCTCATCTCCATGTAACATAACTGCTTCTGTGCAGCCTCGATATGTCCCATCTTGCACAAACCATTGACCAAAATTGAGAATGTGTACTCATCACTCTCCAGGCCGCCTTCTTCCATCATACTCAGCAGCTCAAACGCGTCATCCAGCTTCCCTTCCTGGCACCGCAGATAAATCAGTGTATTGTAGCATGCACTGTCAAGACCGAACCCACTTTGTATCATTAGCTCACTATAGGTATTGGCTTCTTCCATCCGTCCCCTCTTGACTAATGCGCTGATCACAGTGCAGTACGGGAAGAGATCTGGAATGTACCCTCCCTCCAGCAACGACAAGAAGGTCTCCAGCCCCTGATCAAACCTGCCGTACCTAAAGCAGCACTTCATGACGGTCGTGTAAGTGATGGCGTTTGGGGCATACGCGGTCTTCCCAAGCTCCCTGAGGACCATGCGGGCGTAGCCCACCTTGCCTGACCTGCACAGCCCATTGATCATTGTGTTGTAGGTCACAATGCCCACTGGGAGCCCCGCCCTCTGCAAGTACCTGAACATCCTGTACGCGTTGCTCGCGTGGCCGGACCTGAACAGCCCGTCGAGGAGCGTGTTGTACGTGGTGGCGCACGGCGCAACACCTTTCTCGGTCATATCGGCAAACACCCGGTAGGCGTCCTCGGGGTGTCCGGACCGGAATAGGCAGTGCATGAGTGTGTTGTAGCCCCAGGCGTCGGGGGCGATCCCCGTCTGGAGCATTTCGTCGAACAGGTCGAGGGCGCACACCGTGAGCCCGCTCCTTGCGGCGCTGGCGATGAGGGAGTTGTAGGTAACGGCGTCGGGCCCCACCCCGGCCTCCCGCATCCGGCACAGGACGGTGAATCCGGCCTCTATGCCCGACGCGCGGCAGTGCGCGGCGAGGAGGGTGTTGTAGCTGACGACGTCCGGGGGCATGCCGAGGCGGATGGCGTCCACGAGGACGGACTCCGCGCGGGCGAGGCTTCCGCCGCGACAGAGCGCCGCGAGGCAGACGTTCATCAGCCTCGTAGACAGCTGCGTCCGCGCCCGGAACATTCCGCCTCCTCGCCGCGAGACTATCTTCCGGTTCCGGGCTCGCTTCGACTCCCATACAGCTCGCTCGCTGTCCAGACCCACTTACGGGGAGTGAGCTCCGAGCAAGGCCGGCGCCTTGTTATGGGGAGAGAGCTCGGCTGCAGGAAGCGGCGAGAGGTTAGTGGCGGCGGCGGCGGCGCCACTGGGCGGTCGGGGAAGAGGGTGTGAGTTCGCAGGCCGGGCAGCGAGGGGCGAAGACTAGAGAGGCCATGTGGGCCACGCATGTCAGTGACAACAACGAGTCAAGCAGGCCGGCACCAGGCTCCGACAGGTAGGGTCCACTTGCCCACCTTGCAGTGAGTAATATGCAAACGTAATTAATTCACTGAATTAAATCAGCATCAAATGATGGAAGACTATCTTACATGAGAACGAAAAATTGGGTATGGAGAAGGATAAATGGGCGCATTCACACGCTGAGCTATGTTACAAAAGGAATAAGAAATCGTTCGTGGTACAACAATATCTATGAATACAATGAACAAATGGGGAAATCAGCAGGATCATACATACTACACAAAAAATCAAAATATCAGTTCAAAAGAACCAAAATGTGGTTGGGAGAGAACAGATACAAAATTATACATGCCGAGCGCAAACCAGGCCTTCACTGCGCTTTCATGGCTTTCTCCTTGCAGAGCTGGTGCCACTCCTGGAGCACCGCCGCCTGGAGAGCACGGTGCTCGGCTTCCTCGGCCGTGAGCTTGGAGAGCGTCGAGGGGCCCTTTGGGTTACCAAATCCGTCCAACTCCTCGCTCTGCTTTTTCTCCTCTTCTTCTTCTTGCTCGGTTTTCGCGGGCGGCATCTTAGGTTTGGCTGCCTTGAGTAGGGCTATCCTCTCCATCGATATCTTCAGCCGCTCGGCCGCTGTGCTCTTCACCTCCTCTTCAGGCATGTACTCAACAGCACCGTCTGTGATGTCGTCCAGCCAGCCCTGGAGGTCCGATTCGATCTCTCTTGTGATCGATTCATCAGATGCGCGCACGACAAACTTGCATATCATAGTGGTTGTCTCATCGCCCAGATCAACATTTCGGCTGACCTCACTTGCACCGAATATCATCATGCCCACAAACCCGCCAAACCATGTCTTTGCCGCGTAACACAACTGTAGAAGATCCATGAGTTATAACCTTAAAAGTAAATGCTAATTCTGCACAGGATAGAATCAAGACAGTGGTGTACCACCATTTAAGCGATACAGAGAATCAAATGTTTACCTGGAACCCAGCAACTGTTCGGATGAAATGAGAACAGACTTGATGGAAGGGCTTGGAATAAATTGACTTCAACCCACTAAGGAAGGGAGAGCTGTCGTACTGCTGAGCAGCAGTGGCCTTGAAACCACTACCTTCATATGTGTAGGTGCCAGTGCACTCAACCATGGCTGGCAAGCTTGGCCATAGACGAAAATACTCAACTGGAGAGCATTCATATGGCAAGAGAAGTTCGGCAAGAGGGATCTTGTAGGGCTGACACCGCAAAACAACTGGCTCCCCAAGCTCTGGTCGGAGCGAGCGCTTCTGCCTCGTCATTTGCGAGTCCTCTTCTGCATAGTCTCCTTCATAGTCTGCTGATCCTCCACTTCCGTAGAATGGGTAATACAAAACTTGAACCCAGAGAGAGCATCTCTCAAAATGTGAAACTCCAACAGTGACGCTACTTTGGACTGGATCCTGCAGAATTGTTATCATAAATTAGATGCAAATATGGATTTAGCTGATCTGTGATGGCAGTGCTCGTCCAGTGATATAAAATTCACTAGTCGCTACTCCCTCTGTCCAGGAATGTGTACTTTTAGTTTTTGTACTAAGTCATCCTATTTTAAGTTTGACTAAGTTTATAGAAAAGGTAGCAATATTTATGAAATGAAAATGGTATATTATGAAACTACATTTCAAGATTGATCTAGCGGTATTAATTTGGTGAATGTTGCTACTTTTTTCTATAAAGTTGGTCAAACTTAAGAAAGTTTGAGTTAGGAAAAAAGCTTCTTATTTTGTCGACATACCACTTATTTTAGCATTACTCATGGAAACAAGATACTGCCACTAGTAATTATTACTTCGAAAGCCACCACAATCCTAGAAGGAGCCTTAGTTGTGTATTTGCTGGTTATTTCAGGCACCAGATGTTGGCATAGATACAGACACAAATGGAAGACATAAATCACTTCATTTTAACAACAACATGATCATTATAGTGGATATTGTAGTCTCAACTACCACATTTTATCTAGTGTACAGTAAAATAGTGAGCTTCAACTGGCTAGTCAGGTATACTACATCTGGCTAGTCACTGTAAACTATATTCAAATATTTTGCAAACAAACTGCAACCAAGATTTGTCTGTGAATTCTGGCTAAGTGACAAGCTACTAACATGTGTTGATGTTCTAAATCTCTACTAATATAAAAAGAGAGAGATGGGGGTATGACACAGATGATCTGGATCCTTCAATAACAATCCAACGACCCAGGATCATCCAGTGATGAGCACCTCATCATAATAGCACCCACGCCAAAAAGAAAAGAAGAAAAAAGAGCCGCAACCGCCCGGCCCGCATCCTTCTCCCCATCGATCCCCTGCTCCTCGCCCGCACACACACGATCTTCTCCTTGCCCTTGCGCCGCGCTGGCCGATCTGCCAACTGCACCGCGCCTCTGCTCGACCTCTTCCTGCTCCGACGCCGCCTCCTAATCACCCGGCGCCGCCGCGTACCCAATCCCCCGGTCAAATCAGTGGCAACCGCCAATGGCTCCCATCATGGAGGACGTGGGAGTACCACCTCAAAGCCCCCGCCCCCTCCCCGTCCCCCTCCCCCTCCCCCACCCTTTCTCCTCTCGCATCCCTCACCTCCGCATCAAATGCTCCGGCCAACCTCCAGGAGCGCCCGCGATTTGCCGGCCGGATGCCCACGCTTCTTCGGCTTCCCTGCCGCGCCGCCAAGCCCCGGAACCTTCCTCGCCGCGCCGCCAAGCCCCGCAACCGCGACTCGCCGCCCGCAAAGCCCACTGCCACCCACACCACGTCGTTGCGTCGCTGCCCGCCCTGCACGCCTGAACGCCAACGCACTCCACGCCGGATGCCATCAACGGCGGTTGCCCTCCTCGCCTCCACACCGCTGCACGGGTCCTAGCCGCCGTCTGCCGTCCCTGCGTCTCAGGCTGCAGTCCCTGCCATGCACACGCCGCCGCCCAGCGCGCTGCAATGCCTGAACGGCGTCTCCCGCTTCCGCCTGCAGGCCCCACGCTGTACCAGCCGCCGCCAAGCGCGCTGTAGTGCCTGGACAACGGCGTCGCTCCCTTCAGCCTGCCCGGTACCGCTCAATACCCGCCTGCCCGACAAACGGTGGCCGCCCACGCGAGCCCCCGCCGCGCTGTCCCCAGCTCGACTATAGTTTCTTCGGCTGCCGCCAGCGCCGCGTCGCCAGAGTATCAAGGTTCGTTTTCAAATTTATTTCTGAACCTGATTGCCGGTTAATTATTTGGAAAATTTGTACTTCACTTTTCCTAAAATCTTCCTGCCAAGCTCTCTCCAACATAATCGAATATTCGAATTGGTTGTTCTTACAGACCTAATACAGAGGTGCCACTATTTAACTCACTTTGTTTAACTGAAACGATATATGACTTGTAAAATCCTTAGTTGATTGTAAAGGCAACATCATGCAGTTTCATTATTTGTCGTAATGTGTCTGTATACATGTGAGTTCATTGTATCCTCAATAGACTAGAAATGTCATTGTTGTCGGCTGTTTCAGAAAATGATGCTGATGTTTGGTTTCGAATATGACTTCGTAATCTAGACGAATAGAAGCGAGATGTATTTGTGGTTGCATAAAAGGAAATTATGTGCTGGAACCAGAAGATTGCACTTAGCTGTAAGATATGGAACTTGCAGGCATAGTCAGATGTATTTTGCTGAAAGCGAATGTCTGAAACTTTCTAATTGCTAGCCAATGTCTTCAGAAATTACACCTTTAAGAAATTTCCATGATTTTAGTCCAGCACAAATGGCCTTTATCGTAATCTTTTCTTAGAAGCCATGAAGGATGGATCACCTTTGAAGTGTGAAAAGAAAAATATTTTCGTCTAGATTATATGTGAACCTGAAGGGGAGTACACACTTCATGGTTTTAATTTCAATTATATCTTTCTACATTCTTGTGCTTTCCTTTTCTTTGGTAGAAGAGCTATTCCTTGAATAATATAAACAAATCCAAGCCCTATGGGTGCTAATACATTGTTTTATATTCAGTGACACTACACCTCTTTGAGAATATACTAGAGCCTATTGTCCTTATCTGATCATATCAATCAATTAAAGCATTCTTCTTCTTAGACTCCATAGTTTGTTTTGCTACTCTTTCTTAAATCTGCATGTTTAGCTCTTTGCATGATTGTGTATGAAGCATTGATTCTCGAAATTGATTGCTGGGTAGGTTTCTCTGAGAAGTATTGTTAGTTGTTGCTATAATTAGTAGATGCATTTTGCTTCCATAACTATATGCATATTGTTAGTTGTTGCTCTGCAAATTTCACTTCATCATACGAGTGCAGGTTTCATGCTCCAGAGACGTGATTTTGCTCTTTACAAAACTATATGTGCTGCCTGCTCTAGATCACGAGAAGGTGAGCTGAAATCAGTGCGCACATGTCAAACTCCTTACTGAAACTTTCAAAAGTTGTATTTTTTGCTCGAATTATCATTCTACATACTGTAATATGTTCTTACCATGTGCTAACTGAATTGATTTTCGCTTGATTTGTATTCTAGGATGATAAGAAAACTTCAGTCTAATTGGTGGATGAATCCTCCCTTCTTTTCATACTCCCTCGGTATGACTCTGATGATAGGATTTTTCCCCTGATGGCTCTTCTCTTCCTAATCATGCACGTGCAATGCACGTATCAAGTAATGCACAGAAGTGTAAATTTTATATTCTTCATTTGATGCACATAGTTCTTGCTGAAGTTTGGTACTGGTTGTTGTGTTGGACTGTTAGGTACAACGAATCTTGCACAAGCTATTGCCCCATTTACTTAGATCTAAAGTTGTCTTGCAATGTGTAATTTTATTGTTGAGGTATGTATGAACGATTATTTCTGTCATCGCCTCAATCTTAGGAAGGTGACAGTGATACTAAACTCCATTACTTTTGTTATTTTTGGAGTCATCAGAGTAGACAACAATCCAACTCAGACTAGTTAGATTTACACAGATTGACCCTTACTGACTTCAGTCTGAAACAGTAGTTCAGCTTTGAGATAATGCATCAATGTTTGACATCTGACATGTAAGCTAGACTGATTTTGCAAAATTTTGATTAAAAGGTCATGTATTCAACAGACTTGGCAGACTTGTGAACCAGCAGCGATGGAAGTCGACCTGCAGGAAGTTGGCCGTCAACCCGTACATGTAGTTTGGAAAGTGTGGGAAGAATGGTCTTGTGGCCCTCAACATAGATATTGCTATTTTAGTTAGTCAGATAAGACTCAGTTGGAGCAACTCATCGCTACTACATAATAGCATGGCATATGTATTTTCCTGTGAATTTACATTAAGTCCGGCTGTCCGTAGTGAAATAAAAAGAAAGGAGTGATGTTCATATCCCCTCTAGCAAATCCTTATCTGAGAAAATTAATGTAGAACTAAATTCCCAGCTTGTTCAGTTTCATTGGAAGCATTCTCTGATGCTAGGCATTTTCATGTTGCGTTGCAGGATTCATTTTCGGGTAAAAGGACAACTTTTAGAGGGTAGAGGTTGTTTGTGGAGGATGCATGGTCTTAATGTTTTACCTTTATATTCTGTTCACCCACTATGCCTAAGTAATTTACATTTGTTCATGTAAATTGTATGGCCGCCTCCTTTTTGGTGGACATTGCTCATCTACATGTATTTCTTTATTTTCCAAAAAGAGTATCTATGAGATTCAGTTGCTGCATAGTTTCCGGTGCGAAAAAATTAGGGGAAGTCGTTGCTCTGTGCCAAGGATGCATGCCACTACCGCCGGTGTGGAGTTCGGCTTTCTGTTCCTTCAACGATGGTTTGCTAAGGAGCAGTAACTAATTAGATTGTTCATGTCTTTATGAGTTGAACAACAATGTATTGACTCATATTGTCATCACATTATGTCCTTGGTAGATTAGCTCTGTCATGTTAGAAGAGGAGTACAGGACAGGTAAAGTGATTCAATTCAAATACATACCCTTTGTGCTGAGAGAAGGAATTAAGATATGATGAGCATTGCATTGTTGAAAAATCGCAGTTCATATGCCGTATGCCCTTCATTGTTTAGAATAGCACATGAGCTCCATATCTTCTGTAGCACTGCGTGTCTTGGTTGTACATGCTTTTGAGTGCATTCCTGTGTTGTTCACTTCATGAACTAAAATATAGAAGGTGGTGCCAAGTGCCAACTAAATTAATTACGTATGCATGAGTTATCGTTATTTTTCTTATCTGTTTGGTTAGAAAGGATTCTTGCACGGCTGCTCCTTAATAATGTGCATTAGGCTATTCTGTTGTTGTTGACATTACGGTATTTGCATGTGAGTTACCTTTAGATCTGATTGGTGGACCATATAATCATGATTTATGAGTTTTATTTCCTCTTCTATGCCAGGTGCAACCTGTATGTATGGCATCAAGCTTTGTGAAGTACTAATCATCAACCTGAAGTAAATTATGTGTGATGCAAAATGTAAAGTGGATATGAGTGGTATGCCGGACTATCTCATGAGAAGAAACAAAATCAAAATGTTTTATTATTGGATTGCATTCAAGAGATGAATAGATACTTGTAAACAAAACATATTTCCAACTGTAAAATAATTTATTTATGACTATCTCTTATATGGTATATGGTAGCTTGCTTGCATGCCCTTCTTTTCATGTCTATAATATAATGTCTTATTTGTAAGTTGCAACCATTTCCTTCACATTCAGTCAAGACTAGGAAGAGCCAGCATCCAGTGTAATTGTAATTTAGAGTAGCTTGGCCCAATTTTGAAGAAACATATTTGCGTGTGAGCTATCTGTTTTTGCACCTGTTTCTTTTTCTTGTAAAGGTTACGACATTTTTGCTCTATATTGAAAATTGTAACCTCTTCCTGGTCATGCTTTTAGAAGAAAAGAAAAGGATAATATACTTTCTTCTTGTGTGCAGCAAAAGATTTATGTGGTACACATGATGCATAGGCGCACATGATGAGATTAAATGATATCATATGTTTTGATCTGAGGCTCCATCTAATATAACCATATCTAACTACGTGCTAATTCATGAGCTGTAGTGCATATTGGCAGTAAATAATGCTTCGAGTGTAAATTGAGTATTAGCACAATACGAAATTTAAGTAAATTGTCTTTGTATAATTTTGTTTTTATTTATTAACACGTGCGTGGCACGTGCACGATTACTAGTACTTTTAGTTATTGATACGTTACTGAAATTAAACTGCACAGTAAAAGCATATGCAAAATAGGCAAGGTAAGAGTCCTGGAGGCACCTGGGAAACAAGATTACGCAGGTGCCGAACAGTGCGGGAAAAACCATCCATATAATACAATGCTCCAGAGAGCCCAACACGGATGTCCACCCTGTTGAGTTCCAGCTCGGTCAAATTTAGAATCTGCAAAAGTGTACATTAGTAAAAACCAACCACAAAGCTCCAAGGCCAATAATACTATAATTTACAGCAAAGCAATATGTCAAGAGCCTAAAGTAGTTTTTTTAACTTCTCAACATTCTACCGGGTGGCAAAGTGCATTTGTACATATCAATAGAAATACTGTTAAGTATACCAGAAAAACATCATCGGTCAGGTCATACCTTTAGATGTAAGGTGATTCTGCCATCAGTTGGATCAGCCAAATGATATGCTTCGATGTAGCATGGATCGCTGCTGCCAGTCAGAGTACATGCTTTTGGAAGATCTTTGTGCAAAGCACCGATACCCTTTGTCTGAAGGAGTGTTAACTGACTGGGATTGGGCCTCCAAAGCTCCTGAATGGCCTTATGAACTAAGCCCTCCAATTTCCGATCCTGTGCAGCAGCAGCCTCTGAAAACTGAACTGTAAGCTTGTGGTGGCTAAATGGATAATCCCCTGTGGCATCACCTACACCAACCCACCTGGAGAGTACTTTTTTTAGGTACAAATTTTTTGCAAATATTGCAACCCAATGTAAGATAATTAATTTCAAGATGCAACCCTCACCTGTTATCTGGATGGTTCGTCACATACTTTATTATCTGCAAGACATAACGTGATTGATGCTTGGTGACAGAATCAGCTGACGTGCTTGACCTAAATTCTTCCAATTCTTTACTGATGAGCTGGCCTGCTCTTGCATTTCTGGCTCCCAAACGTTGAGCACATATGAGGACAGCCTGCACATCTTGCGTCCTGTTTGATGTAGTGGCAGTGGAATCGGTGTTGAATAAAGTTTTGTGCATGTTAGAGATGATGATATTCAGAGGATCCTCTGGGTCATCAGCTAAAAGAGGATCCAGACCTTCAAGATCAAAGTGTTCAGAAATTGCCCATATCAACCGTGATGATATTCTTGAGGTATGAACCTGCAACAAAACATTTATTCAGATTTGAAAAATTATAGGAAAATCTGGATTTAAGAAAAGGTACAGAGGAACTAAAGCATTATAAGACCATTAATCGTCTCTAGGTTAGAAAAGAATCTTTAGGAAATGGAACTGTTTAAGTTATAAACATTTGCAATGGAAGATGAATGAAAATGTACAAGGAAAGCAAGCAATGACAGCAAACCCAGGTCTAAAGATAGATAAAGCTGGATTACAACACCATTAATCTTCTATTAATCTTCTCTAGACAGAAAAGAATCTTTACAAAATGTAACTGTTTTAAATTACAAATATTTGCAATGGAAGATGAATGCAAATGTACAAGGAAAGCAAGCAAAGACAGGTATACTCAGATCTAAACATAGGTAAAGCCTTGAAAAAGCAGATACCATAGAGTTAGTAATGAATAAACCCCATGTCTTACATTTGTTGGTATAGAACTAACTGGGTTTAAGAAAAATAAAAATATGCCAATGTAGTAATAACAAAACTTGCACCTTACATTCCACTCGTATTTTAAATGCACCTTACATTCCACTCGTATTTTAAATGCATAACAACAGGAATTTTAATTTTAATCAAAATAATGAGATAGACCATAACCTCGCGAAGATCCCTGATAAGCTGTAGCTGCAAATTTCGAAGCCTTGTCTCATTTAGAATCTGATCTTGAGATGCACCAGCCTTGATTGTCTTTACACCACCTCTAAGATCATATATATGAAAAAGTCGTACAAGCAACTTCAGATAGCAATCAATTGCATAGGTACGTCCATCACAGTCCCACAGAACACAAGGTCTGCAAACTTCCACCACATCCAGAGCAGGTTCCGTCCAATTCAATGCACCATAACCAGTTCCATAGGCTAATGCTCCTATAACTCTGCTCTCTGTCCCAGAATTCTTCTGCTCGGGTAGTGGAAGAGAAAGCTGGAAACAACTTTCGACCAGTGAGGCAACTAACTCTTCTCTGAACAAGCTTTTGCTTGTTATGCTATTTAGATCATCCTTCACCCTTGCATCCTCAAAAGAGATATCACATCTGTTCCTGGAACGGGCTTCTGACCTCTTCGAGCGCTCTCCTTCGCAAAAAGATCAACACAAAGAGCGGTTCGACAAATGCATGCCAATGCATGCATTCGATCCGATTCTGCTCTCAAATTTTTCAGCATCTGAAGCAGCCTTTTGAACAGCGACACCTGCACCAAAGAATATGCTTTTGTAACTGAAATTGTCCCTCTCAATTTCCTCTAAACAAATTATGCACAGAAAGGAGGAAACTGGTAAAAACACTGCTAGCATCTTTACATTTTGACAGTGTATATCTTCAAGCATACATTGAATGTTGTCATATCAGCAATAGAATAATCAAATTCAACTTCTGTGCAGCCCATATTCACGACAAGTTTATCAAAAAATATTAAAATAGTCACGACTAGTTCAAGGCCCGTATGTTGTTGTGACTTCTAGAAAAAAAAACTGATTATAATGTATGCATGATCCAAACAAACTCTACTATGATTATCTTCCTGGGCCAGGTTTTTACTGCTTGAACTTGTTCTTTCATCGGTTCAGGAAGAGAACAGACAAGCTCGATAGGCCATTGGTTAAGGGGAGCATGGGAAAATAGAAAAACGATGTTAAACCACTTTTACAGAATAATTTGAAGTGTTCGGGATATGCCTACAGATTTGTGTTTCAGAAAAACTTAACATATGTTAATGTCTCTAGCCGTGTTGTAAAACAGGGCACATAAACAGTGAGTGAAAGTAGTCATGACATTTGTTGAGCTGCTTGTGGACACAGATCAACATGTGTTGTTTCTTTTGTACCTTTCGTCTTTAGCCTCACTCTTTTGTTAGGTAGTCAAGTGTGGATAACTATAATTCGATCTTCACACAAGGGTAGTCAGAGCTGATTTTTTTATGGTTTTTTGTTGAAGAAACTGTATGCGGTGTCACTGTAACCTCCCCATCATATTAAAGTTGATCTGCAAGTTGCTATGATATTATATCATATAATCATTTCATCACATGTAGATCTGTGTAATGTACTAGCACTAACTGGACACTGGTAAGAAGATATTATATACTACTACACTAGAAATCAAAGTAATAATGCCTAACCAGTTTTACATTATGGCTACAGATGTAATAACTGAGTGATGGTTATATGTGAAGTGAAATTCCTAAAGGCCCAATACTTATGTGTTGAATTTGAATTGATAGCAAGTAAACAATGTTATATCACCTATGGGCTTAAGTTGCTCAGTGAATGATCTATCATGACGTTACAGACCATTGCTTAGCCGATAAGGTAGAAGTACAAAGGAGCTTATTCAGTTGTGGATGCTATGCCATGATGTAACAATTAAAATCAAACACGGCAAAACTTTAATTTTGTGATGTGGTGCATATAACTACATAATTATAAGGCCGTGCTAATGCAGTAATGCTAAGGCAAACTAGTTGTGCTACACTAGCAGTTTTTTACTCTGCATCTTTCAGAGATGACATCAAATGATGAAAACTATATAAATACATATACTAGCATTTCAGAAAATTAATCTTTTGCCAAAATAAATGAACAACAATCAGTAGATGGAAGTACAAACCTACTAGAGAGCCATTTCACTCATCAGGGTGTAACAACAAAATATATTTTCAGTACTTTGACATAAGACTGAAGTAAGAGTTGGTATGGGATAAGCCTGATTTTTTGTTGGTTCAAACAAGAATGTCAGCATTGGGATCACGATTTAGTAATGTAATAACCCATTAACCCTTGATGGTATGAGAGTTGCGATCATAATTTTAGCCTTTGAACTTTACACTCCATGCGTTTTCAGGCTTGTGCACTAGAAACAACACTAACTGGTACTGGTAGAATTGTGTGTTCTTGGAATTACTTTACAGATCCAGCTCAAACAAGACCTCATGTGACGGAATGACTAGCTATATTTCCGCTACAATTTATAGCATGTACTATTGATGGCAGTAAATGCAAGAAAACAGAATCCTCCTAAAGTGCTTCACACAAAACTTGGCTACCATTACCAACAAATACCCACTTCCAGGATCAGTAATCCTGTAGTTGCCGAGTTGGCATTTGGCTAAAAAGCTATCAGTAGATCTACCACATGAAATTAGCAAACAGAATTATCAGATTGATCAAACTAAGTTGCATTGCTATTATAAGTAGATTGATTCGGCACCTGCATTCCAAGATCCAGCAAATGGAGATTCGCCACAACCGCCCTGACAATTGTCTCCCTCATCGATGAGAACTCTTGCCGGTCCCATAGTGTTAGTATTGCAATAATAGCCGCTGAAGCCCACTCCGGCTTGCCCCCGGGTGCATCTGCGAGCGACAGCATATTGATCCCCACCTCAAACACCAGTGGTGGGTCCAGAGAGCTAAGGAAAGGCAGCAAGTGCGAGACAATGTCCGATACCCCGACCAACTTCTCCGCACTCGCCTCCACAGTATCAGCTATTGTAGTGTCTCCTGGTTTGGCAATCTGCCGCAGTGTATTCACTGCGCCGGAAGCAACCATCTTTGCTGCATGCACAAGGGGGTACACAGTGACCCGGAAGCTCTCAACGGGCATCACCATGGATCGGGCAATGAGCATGTTTCGACGGGACCAGATGAAATCGATGGCGTGGGCTGCCCACTGGGCACGCACAGCGAGCGCGCCCTCCCCATCTACAAGCTTGTCCCCAGCAAGGCGGCTCATACGCCGGGCGTCGAGCTCCTGGAACAGCCGAGCAAATGCCTCGAATGCTGAGGCTGCCACGGCATCTGCAGAGTCCAAGGCCAGCTCGGTGAGGCGGCCCCACCACGTGGTGGCGTGCCCCATGAGCGAGGGGTTGGTAGAGCACATGAGCGCGAGGTCATCTCGCGGGAGGAGGGAGGAGAGGGACGTGACGGCGGCGAGGCGGAGCGACTCGGCGGGCGAGGAGAGAGCGGCAGCGATGTCGGCGTGCGCGGAGGAGAGGAGGGTTGGGAGTAGGTGCGAGGGGAGGGACGGGAACGAGGCGATGGAGGAGGCAGCGACGTCGGGTCGGGGAAGGAGAGGTCTGAGCGGAGGGAGGAGAGCAGCAGCGGGTCGAGAAGATCGGGGGGCAGGGGCAGCGCGCGGAGGAGGTCAAGCGCGAGGCGCTTGCAGACGGCGGAAGAGGGCGCCGAAAGGATCTCGGTGGCGGCGGTGCGGGCGAGCGCGGAGACGTCGCGGCCGGCGGCACACTGCTGCAGGGCCTGCAGGAGCGCGGACGACTGCCGGAGAGCGTCCGAGGAGCGTAGATCTGTGGTGATCTGCGCGATGAGGAGGTCCATCGCGCCGCCGCCGCGATTGGGCTCCGGCGATCGCCGGAGCTGGGGGGTAGGAGCGGTGGTCGTGCAGATCTGGGGGGAAAGGGTAGAGTGCGAGAGCACGGGCAGGTCGGGTCTTGTTTGAGCGAGAGTGCTGTGCTGCGGCCTGCCGCCTGTGGCCGGTGGTAACGGGTCGGACCTTTTCGTCGATTGACCCGGCGAGGACTGATCAGTATTCAGTGGTATAGCTCCAAACGGGCCGGCACGTGGCTGGCACGGCCCGTTAGGCACGACTCCGGCACGGCCCACCAGCACTAATACGGCCTGACGGGCCGAGTTAGGCATTAATACGGCCCAAAATAGATAAAAAAATAAAAATTAAATAAATAAAGGACTAATCGTGCCAGGCCAGGCCGGCCCGCGTGCCAGGCCAGGCCGGCCCGCGTGCCGTGAAACGAAGTCGGGCACGAGCCCGACCGGGCCCGTGCCGTGCCGCGGCCCGTTAAGCTCCGTGTCTGGCCGTGCTCGGGACGGGCCAAAAATCCCGTGCCTCGGGCCGGCCCGTTTAGCACGGTCCATTTGGCCAGCTATAATCAGTGGGGACCAGAGCAGCTATGATGGTTGAGTTTTTTTTTACGAAACACAAGTACAACACAGACACACGCTCACATACACACGCATGCACACGCACCTCTATGAACATACGCAGGTACACCCAACCCATATGAACACCTCCGAGATACTAAGCCGGTGGGTTAGGTATTCAGATTGGCGAAGTCATCACAAGTGTCTCGCTATCGATGGGAACGTCGTCTCCCGCTAAAGAATATTCCGTCTATAATGAGAAACACATATCAAACCTGGGGTTTCAACTCTGGTGGGCTGGGGGTACAACCACCCTGTTAACCATCCAACCAAGGGTTGGTTCTCTGGGGCGTAGCTATGGAAAAGTCTGGTCACCCGACGATCGTCAGGTTGTCACGCGCGCCTCAAGCCAGCTAGCTCTTCCTCCTTCTACTCGTAGGGCCCTCCCCTTCTTCTACTCCTTCTCCATGGTGCCCACGGGTTAGGTAGTCATGGATGAACTCAAGGGATTACCTAGAGGTGGATATCCAAAACACCATGGATATCCACGGTGGCTTCGCGACCTTCAGGAGGGAGGGGGTTGCAAAGAAAAGGACATGGGTCGTCGGGTCAGGTGTAGTGAGCCGGATTTGTCGTGGTGAGCCCCAACGGCGGACCTTCATGGGGCCAGCATGGGCCGTGGCACCCCCAACAAAAATAGAATTTTCTTACTACCCCTTAGTAATATACAGCCCATAAGCACATTAGTCAACGTATCCAGTAACTCCCCTGGAAAAAAAAAAGACAGTTCTCGTTCTCCTCTCCCCCGTACGCAGATAGACTGCGCTACAGCGCAAGCGCCACGGCGGCGGCTTGCCGGTGGCGGGTGGGGATCCTCTCGTCCGCTTGAAGCTCAGGCTCGGGAAGCCGGAGTGCCGGACTCGAGGTCGAGGGAGTGAGCATCAGCAGCGGTCTGCCAGACTCGAGTTGCAGCCTGCGCCGTGGCGGCATGGCGCCGGCAGCCTCGATCTTTGAATGGTTCAAGCTCCTCCACTCCTGAAATCTGAAGGATCGCTGCAAGCTTCTCCCCCTCTCCTCCCTGAGGTAACTTTCTGTTCAATTTTGCTTTTCTTGTTCTGAATTTTGCATCTGAATTGGGGGAAGTTCACTGTAGCGCCCCGACCCCGGAATTATACAGAAAGGCTATGTAATTGGCACAACCATCAAGGTATAACACAGAGATCGAGACTTGTGTAACAAACTGGCATGTTGCATGACTCTACGACACAAAACATATAGCAACTCATATAATGAGAAGAATACAAATATTACACAACAAAAGGTCACAGACCATCAAGTCATCAAGCGGAAGCGGGTAGTGTTGTCTAACAACAAGAAGTAAATATATGGCCTAAGAGGCCTACAAATAAACATCACCCAAGCCAGCTTGTTCCACGGTCCCAAGCTGCCACCTGGGAACCCCAGACTAGTAGTCGACGTCAACGAAGAACCCACCTAGCTGCTCGGTGTCGTCCTCCTCTGAAATACAAATATAGAGGCAGCAAAGAGAGACTGAGTACGATGTACTCGCAAGTTTAGTAGGGCGATATAGGCCCAATGACTGACGGAGGCTCTAAAGCTATTTGTGTACTTGTTTTGCATGAAGCCAAATTTTCATTTAAAAGAGATAAAAAGACACAAGGCGTCGTCTACTCAGAATACTTTTCAAAAGGGGTAAGAAAGTAACATTGTCATCATCGGTTCTCATCGAACCCTTTTGTAACCAACCACACTCATCTTCACCAAGGCACCCCCTCAAATCACCCTCGAGGAAATGAACCTTTGTCACACGTTGGTTATGCAACCTTTAGCTGCCATATCAATTAGGTTAAGATTCTCTATGGTCTTATCGTCTATTCCCAAGTCGTCCATAACCGTGGACACGGCTTTTCGAAAGATTAACCCTGCAGGGGTGTACTAATTTACCCATCGGTACCGTCCGGCTCACCTAGTTGGCCCTCTTCCGAGGAAGGCCGGCGAGTGGGCACGGTTAGACCTTTACATTGCATGAGACTATCCAAGAGTCATCTGTGGCCACAGGACAGGTTCAGTGCCTATTTCAGCACCCTGCCCCATCGCCACGCCCTAAACACCACCGTCCACATCATTCCTTTTCCACCCACATACTCACACGCAAATGGAAAACCGAACTAGAGGACCCTTGGATACGCCCGCACAACTTATTCGGTCAAAGGGGGTTCCATATGCCCCCACCTCCGGAAGCACGCTCAGCCTTGGTTCAAGAGGTAAAGAACTCGCACCTAGGGTCTAGAGTGAGGTAAAACACCATCCCCGATGGCAACTCACCCAAGCCGTCTTAGCATTTTTATTTAGCATCACATTTATCCACCTTGCCCGAATCATTCCACCAACATCAACCATTATGGAATTTACAACGGACATAAAGCATTATCTAAGCATGGCTAAGCATAGCTAAGCATATGAATCCAACAATTCTATCTTTATCTCGGCCAACACTTCAACCCTAGGTTTCATAGGTAGGGATACATGTGAATGGCTCGGGGAAGAACATGCATTCATAGGATATTCTATATTTTGATCAAAAGATACATCTGAATCGCATGCAATATTATGGTGGATAAAATAAGTTTATAAACATAGGATGCTAGATGCCAAGAAGGTTAGGTTATCTCTTGCCTTGCTGCCCGGGCGTGAAGTGCTGCTCGTCGGGGTTAGTAGAGAGACCCTCGACTCCGGAATCTATCGATACCCAAAAGGAAAAACGAGGAACACATAAATCACAAGAACACAAAATGCAATGCTCAAACACATGATGACATGTCCAATTGATGCAAAGATTTATCATTTAATTTAATTAACAAATTAAATGGAGCTCCAAATAATTAGTGCAATTATTTGGACACCACTCCATATTTATCTTAGTGACCACATTCTTCATAAATTATCCAATTATTAGAGAAGTGGCTCAAATATGCATGAACATGACATGAATGGATATGATTCATTCTTCCGATCATTTCGGTAATTTATTTGGAAATTTCGGAGCACCGATGAATAAATAGCAAATTAATTAAATAATTGAATTTAATTCATTTAATCAAATTATGAATAACATCAAATAAAAGTTTGTGATAAGTGCATGGTTTGATAGCATTTGACATGTTGATCACTTTGATATTTAATTCATAATTGTTGGACAAATGTTTAATAAGTTATGAATTTTCCTAATTTGGGATTATTTAACCCATTTTAGGAATCTTTAAATAAAGGCAAAATAAGTTGCTCAAAGGATTAAGGAGGAGTTGCCAGTAGATAGGTGATGTTTTTCCGAACAATTTGACATTTGGTTTGTCCAATTTGAATCATTATTCAAATAGATATGAATTATTTAAATTCCAATCTATTTTCCAAAAACACAGATTTTACTGTTGGGCCGGCCCACAGGTCGGCCCAGGCCGGTTAGCAGGCCGGGACTGCGCCAGAAGAGGCCGGCCTCAGAGCCGACCCAGTCCGGAGCCAGGCCGGGCTGTGGCCCGAGGGAGTCGGCCTCACGGCCGGCCCAGGCCGGGCGCCAGGCCGGCCTGTTACCCGAGCCAGCCGGCCTCAAGTCCGGCTCGGGCCGGTGCCTAGGCCAGGCACGCTGGCGTGCAGACCGGCGACGACCGGCGGCGACTGCGGGCAACGGCGCGAGCGAGAGGGGGAAAAGGAGGGCGGGAAGAGGCTAAACCGAAGGGGGTGCTCACCTTGAGTCGTGAGCGTGGACGTCGACGGCGAGGGAGCGGCCGACGGCGACGGATTCGGCCTCCGGCGAGCGGCGGACGCGGCCGAAGAGGACGAGGACGATTCGCTCGATCCCGAGCCTCCCAGCCCGATTCCGACGACGGGGAGGAAGAGGAGGGCACGCTGGAGCTCCCCGTCAGCTTCGATTTGCGCGGGGCGGTCCTAGACGCCGGCGACGAGCTCGGCATCCGTCGGTACGGAAGGAGCTCGAGAGGGAGAGAGGAGAGAGACGGGGGGAAGCAGGTGAGGAGCATGGCGAGTGGGGGACGTCCAGGTCGTCGTGGCGTGCTAAATCTCCAGGAGGGGACCACGGCGGCATGGCGACTTGAGGCGGGCGTCGGCGGCATGGGGCGCCGGCCACTGTGGCCACAGTGGGGAAGAAAGACTTTTGCGATTACCCCCCTGGCTCCAGGATTTGTAATTGCAAAGAGGTCCCCAGCAGCTTTGGTGATTTTAAAGGGGCCTTTAGACAATTTTATAAAATGTGGAAAAATTCACATAGGCTCCCTTTATGCCTTTAAACCTCCACAAAAATTTGGGAAACAAAATGAAATGTTTTGGTCATGATTTGTTCATAGGGTTTAAATGAAGGCATTTTTGAGATCTTCCAAAATTCGTTTATTTGAAATATTTAAACATCTCCAAAAATAATCAAAATATTCAAGGAGGCTCATACTATAATAATGAAGCACCCCATGTTTTTATTTTGAATTTTGGGGGAAGTTTAACTTGGTTCCAAAAATAGGAATGGAATTAAGCCAAATTGAATTCTCTATTTTATTTCTTTGTTTGACAAGAAATTGCCTTTGACAACTATTTATAAAATTATATTCTTGGAACTTCCGGGACAATTTGGAAATTCAAGAATAATGTATTTTTCCAACGTGAGCTTTGCATTTGATTTGGAAAAATTGAGGAAGGGTTTTGCTTCCTTTGTTTTAAAATTTCCAGGTGTTGCTTTATTTTGGATTAGCAATTTAAATGGATGCCATGATGCAATGCAAAGCAAAAGTGAAAATTTGGCCCATATTTTAGGGTACTAATCTGGGGTTGTTACAATTCTACCCCCCTTACAGGAATCTCGTCCCGAGATTCTAGAGTAGAAGTAGGGATGAGGGGAACATGACAACATGCATCTTCCTTGTTGCAGAGATTTGGCTAACTAAAATGATATGCCAAAAATGGCGGAAGGAAAGAAGGTAGCTTAAGGTGTTAGACAAAAAGGAACTTGCCGACAACCATAAGCCATTGGGGAAAACTAGAACGACTTGACCAAACAAAGGTCGAGCCGAGGGTAGGACAACCGACCACTTGTTCAAGGCCACGACAATACTTCAACCACTCCGAGGCGTAGACCGTAGAGATTTAAAGCACCGTGAGGAGAAAGGACACCTTTTGGACTACACGTTGTTGACATACCAAATGTTTCCATAAGGTTGGAATCTCGGTCCTAACGGAACTGATGAATTGACCCAACGTCCGTGTGATTGGGCAAAACCTTGATTTCACCGAGGTGAGAAGGATATAGCATTTGATCCACAAGTAGATAGAGAGGTAAAACCTGATAACGAGCTATTCCTAGGATACAGGGAGTAGGGGAATCGACCGATAGATATTTAGCCACTCCGTAGTGAGGTTCTCCTTGAGGTTCTAGAGATCGCACTCCGGCTTCGGAAATAGCCTTCATTCCATACTCAAGCGAAAGTCGTACTTGAGATAGAGAAAAGACCATACGGAAAACTACCAGGGTAAATTACACGTTACCCTCAGGGATAGTGGTTGAGGTTAAAGATTTGAGAGATCTCGTCAATAGGCTTTCCGGGGAGGTGAATGAGCCACAACATCGGACTTGTCGGGGTTGCTAGTAAGCTTAGGTCATGCTCTTGATAAACTCCAAGCATCATTTATGCTTGAGGTTTTGAGTTGGTTAGGCATGTGGGTAATTCAGACTTGACATGTCCGAGGGAGGAGTGTACTAAAGTTAGCCGATAGGTAGGATAACTAGATTCCAAAGACAAGGGCTATAGAGTCAAGCTCCAGAGCAAGAGCTAGATTGGGAGTTCCATTGGGTCACGATTACGAAGAAGGAAACTGGACCAGCATGAACTACAAACAATGAAACCCAACTGAGTTAGGATTGGGAAACACCGGTAAGCGGATGAGATTTGACAACTGATTTAGAGTAAGGAACGGGCTAACAACAATCCAAGATATGCCGAAGCCTTTGTTAGCACTCTTCCGACAACTAGTGCCGAAAGGGTTTCATGAGCGGGTGTTATTGGAGGAAACAAAAGTATTGATGGAAAAACTCGCTAAGAGCAATCCGTTGTGATTCAGATGGTTCCATGATAGAGAGCCTAGCTAAAGCTGGTGATGAAGAAGAGCATTGTCGAGGAAACCAATTACGGCTGCAACCTCGAGCTTGAAGACCAACTTCAATTTTGCCAACCTGATGTAGGGTTTGAATTAACATCCGGGTTCAACAGAAAAGATCTTGGGCTAAAGATCAGCTTCATGCACTGGGACCCACAATAGCATAATGCTCACAAGGGTGACAACCCTCATGAATCATTACCCCTGAGCCCTAGCACAATCCGGGACCTTCGGTTCAAGATCTTGGGCTAAAGCAAGGAATTTCTTGACGATCCGCAATACTTCTTCTCTTCGGAATTTAGGATTTGCAGACAAGCAAGGTTAACCAGTAACTAAAGGTAGAACCCAACCCCGTGATCCTAAAGATTTAGAACTTTGCCGACGATCAGAAGAACCGTTAAAATCAAATAGAGGTAAGACAACACCGAGATCAGAGTGAATTGGATAAGGAGTAAAAAGAATCCTAGGAAGGTTTTCACAACTCATTTTTAGGTTAAAAATAATTTTCACGAACTAGACTCGACATCGACCAATAGAAAGGGTTTCCTACAGGCAGTCCTGCTCTGATACCAACTTGTAGCACCCCGACCCCGGAATTATACAGAGAGGCTATGTAATTGGCACAACCATCAAGGTATAACACAGAGATCGAGACTTGTGGAACAAACTGGCACCTTGCATGACTCTACGACACAAAACATATAGCAACTCATATAATGAGAAGAATACAAATATTACACAACAAAAGGTCACAGACCATCAAGTCATCAAGCGGAAGCGGGTAGTGTTGTCTAACAACAAGAAGCAAATATATGGCCTAAGAGGCCTACAAATAAACATCACCCAAGCCAGCTTGTTCCACGGTCCCAAGCTGCCACCTGGGAACCCCAGACTAGTAGTCGACGTCAATGAAGAACCCACCTAGCTGCTCGGTGTCGTTCTCCTCTGAAATACAAATATAGAGGCAGCAAAGAGAGACTGAGTACGATGTACTCGCAAGTTTAGTAGGGAGATATAGGCCCAATGACTGACGGAGGCTCTAAAGCTATTTGTGTACTTGTTTTGCATGAAGCCAAATTTTCATTTAAAAGAGATAAAAAGACACAAGGCGTCGTCTACTCAGAATACTTTTCAAAAGGGGTAAGAAAGTAACATTGTCATCATCGGTTCTCATCGAACCCTTTTGTAACCAACCACACTCATCTTCACCAAGGCACCCCCTCGAATCACCCTCGAGGAAATGAACCTTTGTCACACGTTGGTTATGCAACCTTTAGCTGCCATATCAATTAGGTTAAGATTCTCTATGGTCTTATCGTCTATTCCCAAGTCGTCCATAACCGTGGACACGGCTTTTCGAAAAGATTAACCCTGCAGGGGTGTACTAATTTACCCATCGGTACCGTCCGGCTCACCTAGTTGGCCCTCTTCCGAGGAAGGCCGGCGAGTGGGCGCGGTTAGACCTTTACATTGCATGAGACTATCCAAGAGTCATTTGTGGCCACAGGACAGGTTCAGTGCCTATTTCAGCACCCTGCCCCATCGCCACGCCCTAAACACCACTGTCCACATCATTCCTTTTCCACCCACATACTCACACGCAAATGGAAACCGAACTAGAGGACCCTTGGATACGCCCGCACAACTTATTCGGTCAAAGGGGGTTCCATATGCCCCCACCTCCGGAAGCACGCTCAGTCTTGGTTCAAGAGGTAAAGAACTCGCACCTAGGGGCTAGAGTGAGGCAAAACACCATCCCCGATGGCAACTCACCCAAGCCGTCTTAGCATTTTTATTTAGCATCACATTTATCCACCTTGCCCGAATCATTCCATCAACATCAACCATTATGGAATTTACAACGGACATAAAGCATTATCTAAGCATGGCTAAGCATAGCTAAGCATATGAATACAACAATTCTATCTTTATCTCGGCCAACACTTCAACCCTAGGTTTCATAGGTAGGGATACATGTGAATGGCTCGGGGAAGAACATGCATTCATAGGATATTCTATATTTTGATCAAAAGATACATCTGAATCGCATGCAATATTATGGTGGATAAAATAAGTTTATAAACATAGGATGCTAGATGCCAAGAAGGTTAGGTTATCTCTTGCCTTGCTGCCCGGGCGTGAAGTGCTGCTCGTCGGGGTTAGTAGAGAGACCCTCGACTCCGGAATCTATCGATACCCAAAAGGAAAAACGAGGAACACATAAATCACAAGAACACAAAATGCAATGCTCAAACACATGATGACATGTCCAATTGATGCAAAGATTTATCATTTAATTTAATTAACAAATTAAATGGAGCTCCAAATAATTAGTGCAATTATTTGGACACCACTCCATATTTATCTTAGTGACCACATTCTTCATAAATTATCCAATTATTAGAGAAGTGGCTCAAATATGCATGAACATGACATGAATGGATAGGATTCGTTCTTCCGATCATTTCGGTAATTTATTTGTAAATTTCGGAGCACCGATGAATAAATAGCAAATTAATTAAATAATTGAAATTAATTCATTTAATCAAATTATGAATAACATCAAATAAAAGTTCGTGATCATGATGTGATAAGTGCATGGTTTGATAGCATTTGACATGTTGATCACTTTGATATTTAATTCATAATTGTTTGGACAAATGTTTAATAAGTTATGAATTTTCCTAATTTGGGATTATTTAACCCATTTTAGGAATCTTTAAATAAAGGCAAAATAAGTTGCTCAAAGGATTAAGGAGGAGTTGCCAGTAGATAGGTGATGTTTTTCCGAACAATTTGACATTTGGTTTGTCCAATTTGAATCATTATTCAAATAGATATGAATTATTTAAATTCCAATCTATTTTCCAAAAACACAGATTTTACTGTTGGGCCGGCCCACAGGTCGGCCCAGGCCGGTTAGCAGGCCGGGACTGCGCCAGAAGAGGCCGGCCTCAGAGCCGGCCCAGTCCGGAGCCAGGCCGGGCTGTGGCCCGAGGAAGCCGGCCTCACGGCCGGCCCAGGCCGGGCGCCAGGCCGGCCTGTTACCCGAGCCAGCCGGCCTCAAGTCCGGCTCGGGCCGGTGCCTAGGCCGGGCACGCTGGCGTGCAGAACGGCGACGACCGGCGGCGACTGCGGGCAACGGCGCGAGCGAGAGGGGGAAAAGGAGGGCGGGAAGAGGCTAAAACGAAGGGGGTGCTCACCCTGAGTCGTGAGCGTGGACGTCGACGGCGACAGATTCGGCCTCCGGCGAGCGGCGGACGCGGCCGAAGAGGACGAGGACGATTCGCTCGATCCCGAGCCTCCCAGCCCGATTCCGACGACGGGGAGGAAGAGGAGGGCACGCTGGAGCTCCCCGTCAGCTTCGATTTGCGCAGGGAGGTCCTAGACGCCGGCGACGAGCTCGGCATCCGTCGGTACGGAAGGTTCTCGAGAGGGAGAGAGGAGAGAGACGGGGGGGGGGGGGGGGGGCGGGGGGAAGCAGGTGAGGAACATGGCGAGTGGGGGACGTCCAGGTCGTCGTGGCGTGCTAAATCTCCAGGAGGGGACCACGGCGGCATGGCGACTTGAGGCGGGCGTCGGCGGCATGGGGCGCCGGCCACTGTGGCCACAGTGGGGAAGAAAGACTTTTGCGATTACCCCCCTGGCTCCAGGATTTGTAATTGCAAAGAGGTCCCCAACATCTTTGGTGATTTTAAAGGGGCCTTTAGACAATTTTATAAAATGTGGAAAAATTCACATAGGCTCCCTTTATGCCTTTAAACCTCCACAAAAATTTGGGAAACAAAATGAAATGTTTTGGTCATGATTTGTTCACAGGGTTTAAATGAAGGCATTTTTGAGATCTTCCAAAATTCGTTTATTTGAAATATTTAAACATCTCCAAAAATAATCAAAATATTCAAGGAGGCTCATACTATAATAATGAAGCACCCCATGTTTTTATTTTGAATTTTGGGGGAAGTTTAACTTGGTTCCAAAAATAGGAATGGAATTAAGCCAAATTGAATTCTCTATTTTATTTCTTTGTTTGACAAGAAATTGCCTTTGACAACTATTTATAAAATTATATTCTTGGAACTTCCGGGACAATTTGGAAATTCAAGAATAATGTATTTTTCCAACGTGAGCTTTGCATTTGTTTTGGAAAAATTGAGGAAGGGTTTTGCTTCCTTTGTTTTAAAATTTCCAGGTGTTGCTTTATTTTAGATTAGCAATTTAAATGGATGCCATGATGCAATGCAAAGCAAAAGTGAAAATTTGGCCCATACTTTAGGGTACTAATCTGGGGCTGTTACATTCACAATAGGTCATGAAATTTGTTGTTTGCATATTATTTTCTAAACATGTAGTGGGGAGGCGATCTGGCGAGTGGCGATGGTTAAGGAGAAAAGGATTGATTCATTTTTCAAAAGAAAGAGAGCTGATTATGACCGGGAAGTTCATGAACCAGAACGACGTAGTGAACCAGGAGCAGAGCCTGAACCTCGAACTGAACCAGGAGCAGAGCCTGAGCCTGAACCTGAACCAGCAACAGAACAAACCCCTGTTCAGCCTCCTCTCTTGTTGCTCGAATTTGGGCAGCAAAATCATGAAGAACAAGAGCATCAAACTCATATGAATCAAGTACAATTTCGTGGTATTGAATTCTTGGAGCGGGATCCAGCACTACGTCCACAGATTTGGCAATATCCACATAACCAAAGAGACGAAGTGCGACGAGCGTATCTACAACTAGGCCCTATGCAACCCAATTTGCAAAATTATAAAGCTTCTGGAACACAAGGTCATAAACGACGCTTTCAATACAATTGGTTCAGTATGTTTCCCTCATGGTTGGAGTACTCGCAGAGCCATGATCGTGCATATTGCTTATTTTGTTTTCTGTCCAGCAAAAACAAGAACAAGAGAGGTGGTTCAGATGTATTCACAGCTCAAGGATTTTTTAAATGGAAGAAGGTCAACGATGGAAGGAAATGTGCATTCCTAAACCACATAGGTTCTGAACCGTGCTCTGAACACAACAATGCAACCAAAACATGTCAAGATTTGTTGAATCAGCAAGGACATATAGAACATGCTGCAGCTGTGGGCACCAAGAGGGATATAGAAAGAAACCAGTTAAGGGTGAAAATCTCAATCGCGTCTGTTAAGTGGCTCACATCACAATCTTGTGCTTTTAGAGGCCATGATGAGACACCCGAGTCAAAGAACAGAGGGAATTTTCTTGAGTTAAGAAAGCTTCTTGCTGAATTCAATCCTGAGATTGCGGAAGCAATTAAAGATGCTAAATATAATGCCCAATACATAGCACCGAAGATCCAACAAGAGATTTTGGGCATTTATGCATTTAAAATTAGGAAGCATATCCGTGAAGAGATTGGGAATTCTAAGTTTTCTATCCTGGTGGATGAGACTTGTGATGTTGCAAAAAGGGAGCAGATGGCATTGGTTCTCAGATTTGTTGATAAGGATGGCACTTTGCAAGAGCGTTTCTTTGACTTGATACATGTGAGAAGCACCAAAGCCGCGACACTTAAAGAGGTATTGAGCCATGTATTGTCTGTAAATGGTTTTGATGTTCAAAACCTTCGTGGCCAGGGGTATGATGGAGCTAGTAATATGAGGGGAGAGTTCAATGGATTGCAAGCTCTTTTTCTTCGGGAATGCCCATATGCATATTATGTCCATTGCTATGCTCATCGTTTGCAACTTGCACTAGTTGCTGCATCCAAGGAAGTGGTTCTTGTTGCTCAATTTTTTCAGAAACTTCTATTTATTGTGAACACAGTGGACTCCTCTGCGAAGCGCCATGACGAGCTTCATGATGCTCAGTTGGATGAATTAGCTCGGTTACTAGAAATTGATGACATTGAAACCGGTCAAGGTGCAAACCAAATACATGCACTAAAACGACCCGGCGACACAAGATGGGGCTCACACTTGGGTTCAATATCTAGCCTAAAGACCATGTTTAATGCAGTAAGTTCAGTGATTCAAAAAATTGCTTCTGATGGATCGGCTGGCTCAATTCGTGCAGATGGAGACACCGCTTTTAGCTACCTGTCCTCTTTTGAGTTCATATTTGTCTTGTGTATAATGGAAGAAATTTTGGAGATTACAGAAGATCTTGGCCAAGCTTTGCAAAAGAAATCACAGGACATAGTAAATGCAATGCGTCTAGTGTTCTCAACAAAGGTTCTCTTGGATGAGATGAGATCAGATGCTGGTTGGGAAGCCTTTTTTGACCGAGTTGTTGAGTTCTGTGTAAACCATTCCATTGATATTCCAGATTTGGAGGAACCTTACATTCTCCGTGGTGGTCGGGCTGAAGGGGCGCAGCATAGAAAACAAAAATTTTCCTATGCAAAGATAGCGGAATAAACCCAACATCTAGATCCGATCTACGAGAGGTTGGTAGCAAGAAGGAGATCGAATCTCACCCTCGAAGAAAACCATGAGTGTTTTGTCGAGTCAGGGGTTGGCTAGTCGATCCCCGCAACTAGACTTGTCTAGTCGCGAGGAGATGTATTATCCAAGCGCCGCACGAGCAACGCCTCCGAGAGATCCACACGTTCAGCTTGATGAAGACTCCACGTTCTTGATCCCACAAGAGGTGGTGGAGAGGCTTGAGATCAACAGCACGACGACGGTGGCGTGGTGTGTATGGTGGGGATCCGACAGGGCTTCGCCAAGCGGCTATCGGGAGAGAGGAGGAGGAGGGAGGCGGGGGCTAGGGTTGGGGGGTGCGGCTAGGGCACCTTGGGGGGGAGCTCCTTGGGTGCCGCACCCCCTCCCACACCCTTCTTTATATAGGGGGCCAAGGAAGGGGCTGCGCCCCACCCCATCCAGGGCCGGCGGCAAGGGGGAGGCTTGGCCCCCAAGCAACCCCTAGGGTTTTGGCCGCCCCCCCTTCTTCTAGAAGCTTGGCCCGGCTGGGCCTTTGAGGACATGGTGCGGCTGGCCCATTAGGCCAGCCCACCTCCCCTTATTTCCATGTGGGCCCCATACTTGTCGTGGGGTTACTCTTTGACTACCCCACGGTGATGATACCTGGGTCACGCCGAGTCCATCAATCCTATGACGAGGGTCCAAGGAAGGCCCAAGAAGGACGACGTGCGGCCCAAGATAGTCGACGTTAGGTCATCAGCCTTGATCGTCCTGTAAGTGCCATCGGCACCGTTCACCCGAGACCCAGCCTATCATATAAAGGCTGGGAGGGTCCCTCGTCTAGGGCAACGGGACTCCAGCTGATAGCCGCCAGCTCAAACCCTAGCGAGATCGCCATCTCGCCATTGTAGCCACGCTCAACATCAATACCAGACAAGCAGGAAGTAGGGTGTTATCCTCCGGGAGGCTGAACCTGGGTAAAACCTCGCCTGTTAGCCGTCGTGATCACCAGCGCTCATCTCTCTCCCCCTCAATCAACCCGGGGTGCTTAACCCAGGGATTTGCCGAGTCCCAACCTCGTCAATTGGCGCCGTCTGTGGGAAAGAACGAGCGTTGGAACCATGGTCGCTCCGGCTCCATCAACCTTGAAGACCGACGCCTGCACCGGGGAGCCAATCCGGTCCGGCTCCCTCGAGTACGTCAGCCACCCGCCGGCTCATCGCTCGGCGTACGCTGAACTGAGTGAAGGTACGTGGATCACCTTTGGTACCATGCGCTACCTCATAAACAGCTACGGAACACTCCGATCTACGGTGGCCGCGCTACGCGCGGAGACGACACCCGCGTCTGCATCGACTACGTCGACCACGCCTTCACCTGCCGTGGAGATCGCATCTGCTACGACTACAAAAACCACGTCATCACCCGCCGTGATCGCATCTACCGCGACTGCGACGATCGCATCCTCGACTACCGTGAAGATCGCGCGCGTCTCGACTGCACCAACTGCCTCCATGGCAAAGATCGCGCCTGACGCGACCAAGACACCCGCATCTCCGGCTGCCAAGAAGATCGCATCAGTGGTGACCCCTGTGCGGATCAAGTCTACTTCGACCACCTTGGTCGCGTCACGCGCAAGGCCAAGATCTGCATCGACCCCGACTACATCGGCCACGCCCCCGCGTCGCGAGGTCATCCGCAAGCCAATCGCACCCGCGTCGACGACAGCGACTCCATTCCTCGCGTCCGCCGTGAAGGCCGCGAAACTCTACGGAAAAAACCTCAACGGCAACTATGGTACCCACATGTTGGAGCCATTTTCGACTCCGAGCACGGCTCGGATGAAGGAAGCAGCAGTGGAAGCATCAGTCCCACTACCCGGATCTACCCCGCGCAAGTCTACATGGCCGGCCCGTCGCGGGCCAACGGCGATGAACCCGCATACCCACTGGAGGTGGTCATGCCGTACCAGACACGACTCACCATCACCCGCGACATGGCAATCAGAGCCCTGAAGCACGTTGAGGAGGGTACATACCCCCCACCAGACGCACCCCGAGAGGACCTTATGGCGGTCCAGTATCTGCTGCGGAAGGAAGGCGAACGACTCCGCGCAGAGAAGGCCGAGCTGCTCCGACGCAAGGAGGAAGCCGACGCGGCGAGTGCCAGGAGGGCCGCGTATTCATTCACTGCTGCCTCGACAGAGGTCTCACAAGGAGCAAGGCGCCACAGGGCCCGCGTGCTCCGGATGACAGAGGCCGAACGCGCCGGAATCACCCGCAACCTCGAGTCATCATACATGACTGAAGACGAGGATGGGATACCCGTCCCCAAACACCTGGAGCTGCCCTCTTGGCAGTCGAAACATACCTGCGACTGACGCAGCCGCCTGAGGGTGACGCCCGTGCTCTCCTACACAAGCAACAGATCATGTCCATCAAGGCAGTCGAAGAAGCTCTGGCGAGCAAGGTGCCAACAGAAAGGGCGCAAGAGAATCGGGTCGCCGCGACCGCGAACCCGCGGCGCTCGCAGACCCAGCTCCAAGACAGCCGCGACAGCCGCAGCCAGGCGAAGACCTCCGCAACGTCATCATGCAGAGGACGGTAGACCGCAACCGCACCCAGCGGATTGTCAGCACACCCAATGCTGACGACCGCGACGATAGCGACTTCGAGCCACGCGGTGCCCCATGCTTCAGCTTCAACATCCGCGACACAAGAATGCCCAGGGCTTCAAGCTCACGGCAGAAGCGGTCAAGTACGACGGAAAGCAGGACCCGAGAGACTGGCTGGAGGACTACCTCATAGCCTGCAGTTGCCAGGGCGGTACTTCGACTACAGCCATGCAGTACATCCAGCTGATGCTCACAGGATCTGCACGCGGGTGGCTCAACACTCAACCCAAGGACGCCTTCAGCACATGGGACGAGTTCGCGGATGCCTTCGTCAAGAGCTTCCTCGGGACATACTCAAGGCCGACAAGTTTCGTCGAGCTCCAAGCATGCAAACAAGGACGGGACGAGCCGCTCCGGTCCTACATCCAGCGATGGACCCTGCTCCGCAACACCATGGAAGCTACCTCGGAAGACCGAGTAATGGATGCCTTCATGCACGGCGTCTATCGCCGCGACCTCCGCGAGGAATTTGGTAAGCTCCGGCCGAGAAACATGATTGACCTCATGAAGATAGCCAACCAGTGGGTAGACGGAGAGGACTCGGTCCGTGATACTTCACGCTACTCCCCAAGAGACGAGACCGGACCAAACAACTGGCGGGAATGACGCCAGAAGAAGAAGCCGTGTTACCACGGCAATGACTCAATAGAGTTAGTAGCGGCGGGATTCAAACCCCCCCGCGAGGATGAAGAACGTGACAACAGTCGCCAATACAATCAGGGGCAATTCAACCGAAGCGGTGGCACACCTACCGTGGCGACGGGAGCCGCAAACGAGAGTGGCAGAGGCGCACCCTGACTCCGGAGGAAGAGCTGGAGCAACCCTGCAAGCACCATATGTTCAGGAACCCGGAAATGGGCAAATGGGGATCCCGCCACCTATTGAAGGACTGCAAAAAGGCGCGTAGGATATACCAAGCAATGCAGAAGATAGTCGCTCAGCCAGCCACGCCGTTGGCTCTCCAGGCAGCACCCGCAGCGCAGCCAGTCGCGCAGTTGGCTCTCCAAGCAGCACCCGCACCCGCACCTGTAGTCGCTAATCCAGCACAGGCAGTGGGAGCTTTCTATTAGCAGCAGCAGCCGCAGCAAGAAGCCCCTGACGCATATCCAGCGGCACGCGGACAGCTCAACATGATACAGAAGGGACGCCCTTCAAACAGGACCCAGAAGATCATCACCCGCCAAGTCTACCAGGCTGTCACCTGTCCACCCGCAGTACCCGAATACCTGAGAGGGTCAGAGACACCGATCACGTTCTCCAGAGCAGATCATCCGCCTGCGGTACCCACGACCCGGGCACGCCGCCCTGGTAGTCGAAGCTCTGATCGGGGATTACACCTTGAAAAAGGTGTTCATGGACGGAGGCAACAGCATCAACATCATCTTCGCCGACACCCTCAGAAGGATGAACAGGCCAACAACAAACTTGACGCCATCAGAGACCACCTTTCATGGCATAGTACCAGGGCAAGTAGTCACGCCCATGGGAACAATCACACTCGACGTCATCTTTGGCACACCCGACAACTTCCATAGGGAGGCGATCAACTTCGAGGTAGTCGACTAGAAGTCGCAGTACCATGCGATACTTGGGCGCCCAACCTTTGCCAGATTCATGGCGATTCCTCACTACGCCTACCTCATGCTCAAGATGCCTGGACCCAAGGGCGTCATCACGGTGCACGGCGACTTCGACCGCTCCAACAGCTGCGACCGCGAATTCAGCAAGATCTCTGAGTTCTTCGGAATGGAAGAGCACCTTGCGCTGATGGCAGTCGACAACGACAAGACCATTTTCCCGCCATCCAAGAAGCCAGCCAAGGGCTCCGCCTTCAACACGACTGACGACACAAGAACCCATCAAGTCCACCCGACGGACGCCAGCAAGACAGTCAAGGTGTCGACAAGCCTGCCTGTCGCATAGGAAGGCGCGCTCATCGAGTTCTACGTGATAATTGGGAGATCTTTGCTTGGCAACCTTCTGACATGCCAGGCATACCCAGGGAACTCGCCGAGCACTCCTTACGCGTCCACAAGGACGCCAGACCCGCCAAGCAGACCATGCGACGCTTTTCGGGTCCCAAGCGAGACGCCATCAGCAAGGAGATCGACCGGCTGCTCCATGCCGGATTCATCCGAGAGATCAAGGACTCGGACTGGGTAGCGAACCTGGTCCTGGTGGAGAAGAACAAGATGAAGACACTCCGCATGTGCGTCGACTTCACCGCCATTAACAAATGCTGCCCCAAGGACCACTTCCCGCTTCCGCGGATAGACCAGATCATCGACTCGACTGCAGGCTGTGCGCGCCTATCCTTCCTGGATGCCTACTCCGGGTACCAGCAGATTAGGATAAAAGTCGAAGATGAAGAGAAGACTGCATTTATCACACCCCATGGTGTGTTCTGCTACCAGATGATGCCCTTCGGGTTGAAGAATGCTGGAGCCACATACCAGCGCACGATGCAAGCTTGCCTAAAGGAGCTAATAGGACAGACCGTCCAAGTCTACGTCGACGACATAGTTGTCACCACTCGAACGGAGGACAGTTTAATCGCTGACCTCCGCAAAGTCTTCGCCGCACTCAACGAGTATCAGATCAAGCTGAATCCGGACAAGTGTGTTTTCGGCGTGCTAGCCGGAGAACTGCTCGGGTACCTCGTCTCTGCAAGATGAATCGAAGCCAACCCTGAGAAGGTGCAAAACATACTCGCAATGCCAGCACCGACCAAGCTTCATGAAGTGCAACGCCTAGCCGGCCGAGTCGCAGCCCTCAGCCGGTTCATTAGTAAGTTGGGAGAAAAGGCCCTGCCTTTCTACCAACTGATGAAAAAGACGGATAAATTCGAGTGGACAGAAGAAGCGCAAGACGCATTCGACAAGCTCAAGAAAACCCTCACGACTCCTGCAGTACTGGTGGCGCCACTGGATAACGAGCCACTGTACCTCTACGTATCAGCCACGAACAGAGTGGTCAGCACGGTACTCGTAGTCGAACGAGAAGAAGAAGGGCACAGTCACCTTGTTCAGCGGCCTGTCTACTTCCTCAGCGAGGTGCTAACCTTGTCCAAGAAGCGGTACCCGCACTACCAGAAGCTAGCTTACGGAGTCTTCATGACATCAAGGAAGGTCGTCCACTACTTCTCCGAGCGCCCCATCACGGTGGTAAGCTCCTCTGGACTCTTTGACATCCTCACCAACCAAGCCGCGACAGAACGAGTCGCCAAGTGGGTTGTGGAGTTGGGAACCTAGGGGCTGAAGTACGCGCACCGAAGGCAATCAAGGCTCAAGTTCTTCCAGAGTTCACCACAGAGTGGATCGAGGCCCAGCTGCCAGACATACCCGACTTGTCCAACGCATGGACAATGTACTTCGATGGGTTCAAGAAATTCAGATCAGCAGGGGCGGGAGTCGTCCTCATCTTACCCAAAGGCGACAAACTGAAGTATGTACTGCAGATGGACTTCCCAACACCCTCCAACAACGAGGCAGAGTACGAGGCCCTGATTCATGGCATGCGGATGGCCAAAAACTGCGGCGCAACTCACCTCATGATCTACGGAGACTCCAACCTTGTCGTGCAGCAACCATGAAGCAATGTGACGCCATCGCCGACAACATGATAGCCTACAGGGACCTATACAACCAGTTGGAAGGCACCTTCGACGGCTGCGAGCTGCGGCACATCGGCCGCGAGAGCAACGAGGAAGCCGACACCCTCGCCAACCTCGGCTCAGACAAAGCACCGGTGCCACCCGGAGTCTTCCTCCAGTGCATCAAGCAATGCTTCATCAAGCTCCGGCCCGCGCCGGGATCCTCTACACCGACAACGAGCACCACCAACCCGCCCAGCACGGAGAAGGAACCCATGGAGGTAATGCTGGGCGAACCCACATGGACAAGCTCATACCTGGCCCTACATACTGCACCAGAAGGTGCCAACGAACTCAGTCGAAGCCAAGCGCATCACCCGCCGCTCCAAGAGCTTCACCGGCATCAACGGGGAAACTCTACAAGCGAAGCATCTCAGGAGTCCTCCAAAGGTGCATTGGACCCAGTCGACGGTCAAGCCATCTTACTCGAGATCCACGCCGGCATCTATGGACACCACGCCAGCAGTCGAGCTTGGTGGCCAAAGGCCTACGAGCAGGGTTCTACTGGCCCACAGCAATGCAAGACGCAGAAGAACTTGTGAGGAATGCACCGGCTGCCAGGAGTTCGCCAACAAGCCGCACGCACCAGCATTCAACGCTGAAGACCATACCACTCGCATGGCCCTTCGCTCAATGGGGGCTCGACATGGTGGGTCCACTCAAGAAGTCTTCTCCGGGCGGACACACTCATCTCCTGGTGGCAGTCGACAAGTTCCGAAGTGGATCGAAGCAGCATCGATCACAAGTTCGACTGCCTCCTCGGCGGTTAACTTCATCAGATCGATCATCTTCAGGTTCGGTGTGCCACACAGCATCATCACCGACAACGGCTCGAACTTCACAGCCGAAGAATTCAAGGACTTCTGCTCTGACCAAGGCATCAAGCTCAACTACGCATCTGTCTCGCACCCGCAGTCCAACGGACAAGTCGAGAAAGCCAATGGCCTAGTCTGCAAGGGCATAAAGAGGCGCCTGCGAGTACCATTGAGGCGCGCTGCAGGCGCCTGGGTTGAAGAGCTGCCATCTGTGCTGTGGAGTCTGCGCACCACACCAAACAGATCTACCCAGTACACGCCATTCTTCATGGTGTACGGTGCTGAAGCAGTCCTGCCGTGCGACATCAAGTTCGACGCCCCCCGAGTGGTGGCCTACGATGAGTCTGATGCAGAAGAAGCACTCGAAGATGACATGGACACCCTGGACGAAGCACGCGACATCGCCCTTACCCGCACAAGCGTGTATCAGCAAGACCTGCGCAACTATCACGGGCGGCGACTCCGGCCCAGAGCGTTCGTCCCTGGTGATCTTGTCCTCCGTCTCAAGCAGAAGAAGGTGCACAAACTTGCCTCCCCGTGGGAGGGTCCATACATCGTGACAGGCAATCGGCGGCGGAGCTTACCGCCTGAAGGACTCGGAGACGGGGCAGTCTGCAACAACCCGTGGAACGTTGCGCAACTGCGCCGCTTCTACGCCTGATCGACCCCAATTTGTAACAGTACAATGTCAAGAAGCGGCAGGTTTCAGACGCACTCTTTCCCTCGCCAGGGTACCCGAGGGGACTGGAAGGGTTTTAATGAGGCGGCCTGCTCGCAAAAATCAATAAAGTGATTTGAGGAACAAGCTCTCCCCTCTACTTTTGTCAGCAAGCAACATAAACCTAGGCCGCCACCTGATGCACTCGGGGGCTGCGCCATACAGGTCAACTCGAAAATCCTCGGCCGCCACCCGAACACTCGGGGGCTGCGCTGTACAGGTCTAAGTCAAACCTAGGCCGCCACCCGAACCACTCGGGGGCTGCGCCATACAGGTCCAACTCGAAAATCCTCGGCCGCCACCCGAACCACTCGGGGGCTGCGCCGCACAGGTCTAAGTCAAAACCTAGGCCGCCACCCGAACCACTCGGGGGCTGCGCCATACAGGTCCAACTCGAAAATCCTCGGCCGCCACCCGAACCACTCGGGAGCTACGCTGTACAGGTCCAAGTCAACCTAGGCCGCCACCCGAACCACTCGGGGGCTGCGCCATACAGGTCCAACCCTAAAATCCTCGGCCGCCACCCGAACCACTCGGGGGCTGCGCCGTACAGGTCTAAGTCAACCTAGGCCGCCACCCGAACCACTCGGGGGCTGCGCCATACAGGTCCAACCCAAAAATCCTCGGCCGCCACCCGAACCACTCGGGGGCTGCGCTGTACAGGCCTAAGTCAACCTAGGCCGCCACCCGACGCACTCGGGGGCTGCGCCGCACAGGTCTAACAAAAACCTCGGCCGCACCCGACGCACTCGGGGGCTGCGCCGCACAGGTCTAACACAAAACCTCGGCCGCCACCCGACGCACTCGGGGGCTGCGCCGCACAGGTCTAACTCGAAAAGCCTCGGCCGCACCGAAGCACTCGGGGGCTGCGCCGCACAGGTCTAACTCGAAAACGCCTCGGCCGCACTCGAACACTCGGGGGCTGCGCCGCACAGGTGACTCGAAAACGCCTCGGCCGCACTCGAAGCACTCGGGGGCGCCGCACAGGCCTGACTCGACGCACCCGGCCGCACTCGATCCGCTCGGGGGCTGCGCCATAGGTTTACAAAGTCTACAATATACATTTCACTCGGAGGCCCCCACCTCGGCACATACATCATATTCCACTTGGGAAAAATATCTTTTAAACTAATATACAACAGCATCTGGTAGTCTTACTCTACAGGCTCATCCTTGGCGCATCGAGTGGCCCTACAAGTTGCTCACTGAAGCTCTGGACCTGTTGAATCATCTGACGCGCAGCCGCAAGGGTATCGGCGTAGTCATCTGTTCCAGGCAAGCCGTCAAGCACCTTGTCCAAGGGAAGATGAGGCCGGTGCATTCGAACGTACGCCAGCGCCACGTTCGCCCCGCCAACAAGCTGGCGTGCACGATTCCTTCAACGCCTTGCCTTCGCGGAATCTCTCCAGCAGCGCAGCCAGTCCATTAGGCTGCTCGTTGTGCGGAAAGTACACCTTGTTGATCTGCAAGAGGGTCTTTCTACAACCTTCCAGGAGCAAAGCAGCCCGCCAGGTGCGATCCAGCATTCTAGCCAGTACACTGCCTTTGGATTTGTTCGACCAAAATGTACGCGCTTCGGGTGAGTCACTGGCGGCCTTTCTTCCACCCGCTCGTCCACTCGACTCTGCTCGGCCTTCCAGTCAGAATTCACATCTGCATCAAGACCCAGCACTTAGAACAGTGAAAGCATAAAGAAGCCAAGCAAAGCGCCAGAAGACCAACCTTGCAGCTGTCGACTGATCAAGTCTATCTGGCCAAGAAGGAATTCCTCACGCTGGGAGAACGGCGCAGCGGGCCGTGACTTCAAGCGCTCCAACTCCAACTCGGCAACCTTCAGCTTCGACTCGAGCTCAACAACCTTGTTCCTCATGTAGGTGAACACTCGTTGATCATTCACGCTTCGTACAGGGGCTGGAGAAGCTCGACGACGATGGCGAGTGGGTTGCAGCCGAAGAGGTGTCATCCTCCTCCGCACCAGTAGTTCCAGCGACCTCAGGAGCCTCGCCCATCTCAGACTGCCAAATTCGACAG